>CAJHQP010011190.1:0-15990 GCA_905132765.1 Moricandia arvensis
ATAAAAATAACTGGATATTGTTATCATATATATCCTATCTGCATCAGTATATTTGGGAAAATACAGGATTTGTTATCATATTTATCCTTCTTGTCATCCTTTCAACTAATTATCAGAGTTGTGGAGGCATATCTATTGGTGTTTATCCCTCTATTATAAAAATGTGTGGAGAGCTATAACTGATATATAACGGTTGTAACATGTGAACAAGAGTAGAAAGCATCATCAAGAAATTTGTAAAACTATTCGAGGTAATTTTTTCTTGGGGATCAGATTCAAGTTTGTATCATTTGAAATTACATCACTACACGTCTTTCTATTAAGATTACTCTATTTATTAGATGTTTTTTGTTGGATGTGCCCTAAAAATGTTGTATGTTCTAGGTTTGAGTTTGTCTTATCACCATGAAGACAAGGAAATAGAAAAACAATGAAGGAGTGATCACAACCTTCATACATAGCTTGGACTCTATCCCTCTTGATCTAATGAGCCAGGTACTCTTAACATTTCCTGCAAAATCCCTTATCGAGTTGACATGTGTATCGAATACATGGTACTCCATAATCCGTAGCCAAATCTTCATAAAAACTTTCATGTCAACGTCTATCTCTCGACCTCGTCTCTTTCTCAAGTATCAAATGATTCATCATCAGTAGTGTCCAGACACGAGAATGACGATATCAAAAACCTCTCCTGGTGATTACATAATCCATCGTCCTTCTGTCTGTGGCTTTATATGTTGTTCTCATCGACATCAATACATGGTATGTAATCCAACTACAAGACAAATCATAAACTTACCTGAGGATCATGGTTTTGACCGTGGTACAATGAAATGTTACATGCATTTGGGGTACGATCCAAGCAGTGATAAGCACAAGTGTTGCCGTATGGTCACACCAACCGGGGAGCCACTTAGTTTCTGAGCATAGTGGTGTATACATTGGAACGTCAACAATCATCTTATTCTCCATGGAGGCGCGTTAAAGGTGGTATATCTAACTACATTCCTAGTTGGTGTATACATTAACGGAGTTGTGTATTATGAAGCTAGGGTAAAGCCATGGATTAGCTCTATCACTAAAAGAAAGCAACGATATTCCGACGACAAAAATCGTCGGAATTTCGTCGGAATATGACTATTTCTACGAAATTCCGACGAAACAAGTCGTCGGAAAAATATCGTTGAAAAAACATAATTCGTCGGAACTCTGTTAGGCAGTCCGAGAGAATACAGAAAACGAAATATTTCAAGAAATTACCGAGGAAAAATTTTGTAGGAGACTTTCTTTGGAATTTCCTTAAAAACTTCCGATGGAGGTTTTTTCGGAATATTCCGAAAGAAAGAGTTCCTCGGAATATTCTGAGGACATCACTCTGTCGAAAATTTTCGAGGGATTCTGAAGAAAATGTTTTTCGGAATATAGTATTGGTTAGTTTTGATTTTGGTTCTGAGCGTTTTGGTCAGATTAAAACCTAAATACCTTTATGTTCAACCTGATTCAAGCCTAAATACCTTTCCTAGAAATATCTGATTCAGTGTAGTTATATATCTAGCGTTTTCGTTTAGAATTTGCATGTTAGAAGTTTTTCGTTTGATTTCTTTTCTTTTCCGAACTAAGTTGGTTTAAGTATTATGTTTTCCTTAATTAGATCATGTCATTTAATTATGTATATATAGTGACATATTGAGATGAAACATCATAATTTTTATTGATCAATCTTAAAGAGCTTTTGCTTTCTAAAACCTTTTGCCTTCGGTAGAGAGTACGGTGTTCTCAATGATTTCAAGTCTTCTGTTTTGTTTGGTCATTTTTGGACAAAAAAAATTGGAGCTACAAACCTATTGGTAACTATGGTTCTACATTAGTTGATATCAAACTTGAGTCCTTTTATTTTTTTACCCGAATATTATTCTGGATATCATATTGATTTTATTGATTTACAGTCGCTGCATTTTCGAGGACAAAAATTAATTTATTGAGAGAGAAAACCATAAAATATATAAAGAGATCAATGGTGATCATATCTATGATATATATGAAGATGATATCATATATACTGAGTTTATATTAAATCTTATGATAATTCAACGTGTGCAGAAATTCAGGCACAAACATGATAGTTTTGATTTGACTCCGTGCAAAACACAGTTCATTTATGAATAATCAGATCGTTGTTAAATTCCCGTGAAATCCAATTTTTCAAAATCAGATATGATGAAAACCTTATTGAAGATTCAGTGATGATCAAATTTAGGCATTACCCGATTTCACTCAAGGTTTTGAGCTCCACTCTGATGATTGTAAACACGGAAATGAAACACAAGATTCATCGTTGTGCAAAATCTTGTTGCACATATAAGGAGTATGAGTCTTGTAATTGGTCCACTGAAAATCATGGAGAAGATTAATGCAAACATATACTGTGTTTGTCTTCGAACTTTTTATATAAAAAAACTTTTATACCTTTTTCAAAATCACTTTTTGATTTTTTTTTTCAGTTGTTTAAATTTTCTATTTTGAAGCTATTTTATAAATTTTTATTTTGAAATATTAATATTTTAATATTGAATGCAATGGTGAACAAAAAGACGACAGTGGTATTCAGTTTCCGATCCGGTTTAGATTTGTTATCGCAACGGTTCACAAACGAACCAGATTAGTTTTTCACATTAAAAAAAAACAAACATCAACACACGTTTTGTTACCGTGACAGCATCTATCACTGTAAAAACGAAACCTTACTTCCGAAAGTCACAACACATCTACATAATCAAACCAAAATAACCAAAATGCCTGCTTCGTTTCAGCAATCCCAAAATGTTTAGTTCCCGACCTTCATCCATCGATTCTCAGTTTGCAATTTCCACTTTTCCTAGAAGTAAAAGCCGTGCTTCCTCCTCTAATATAATATGACTTCATTTCTCAGCTCTTGTTGTTATTAGTCCTGGGAGTTGTTTTGCTTTGGAGCTCATCAAACAGAAGCAGAACAGAACCTGTCAGTACATGACCAGCCAGCTCAAAGCCTCTACTATATGAAAACAGAGATATTCACTATCTATCTGCATGAATCCGTATCTCCGACCAGTGTCATGAAACAGAGACCACTGACTTTGACGGATTTGGTCTAACCTTCTCCGAGCTTCTGGGCACTCTCTTTTAATGGTCTCCATGTGGTTTTCAAATATTTCCTTCTGACTTGTCAATCCAGCTTGATTCAAGAGACTCTCAAGGCAGTGGTAGTAGCCTTGAAACCCCCGAGAGAATTGGGAGGAGAACTGTTTCAGACATAATCTGTGGTAAGCCCAGGGTTCTTGCCACTGAGACCCGGATTCGTTAATAGCAGCGAGTATGTCTGGGTGGGCACTAGAAATGAGGCAAAGGCCTTTCCTCTTTGTAACTTTCTCTCTGATATTAGTGAGAAAGCAACGCCAAGTATCTGAAGACACTTGTTTGGTCAACGCAAAGGCAAGAGGAAAAACATAGTTGGATGCATCTAACCCTGAGGCAATCATCAATTTCAACTCTTTGGTGTCCACTACAATCAAAGGTCTACAGTGTTGAAACCCTTGGATGGACTGTGGAAATGCCCAAAACACCCCCACAGAATGATGCAAACTTAGGATTAGGAAAAATATCATATCTCCAATCCACAAGCAGTCCATTAGATTTCACTTTCAAATACAATTCTACATTTTTGAATACAAGGGCGTTTTCTTGGAACCTCAAGCATTGTCTCTAAACTATGGTTGTTCACAATGGGCAGAAGCAGATACTGAAACTTGGACTGTCCAACAACAGAGGGATACCTACCAAATATTTTAACTTTGGATCTCTGCTTATCAACATCTACTCCAGTAAGCACATACATCTCATCCAACAATCTGTTTAATGCAATATTTGGGTGCACTATAATCTTTTTTAGGAGTAGATCCTTCATAGTATACACCTTCAGGGCCATACTTGATGCAACCGTTCCAGTAACAGTATACCGCAACCTCTATTTCAGCCATTGACTACAACAAATTCAAAAGTAAAAGAAAAGTAATTTCTAAGGATAATAGTAATACTGTAATACCCTAAAGAAAGAAGTAAATTCATGTCTTTGATTTTCAAGCAAGATATGGAAACACTGTTTACGATGCATTAAGGATTTCTCAGGTGGTCTGGGGGGCAGACAGAACATTCGAGAGTTCTGTAACTAAGTTTTTTGGAAACCCTTTGTGTTAGTATTTGAAATCATTTACAAAAGGATGATATTAAAAAAAAAAAAAAAAGGTGAAAAGAGACAGTAACACCGATGAGCTGAAAAGGCCCATTAATGTGTGGCTGAGGAAAATAAAACCCACTAAACTCGCGTTGTTCCGAAACCTTATTTGTATCAAGATAGTATTATGGCACATGCTATGCATGGGGAAAATAATTGTCAAAATTATTCGTATCAAAAATGATTGTTCTAAGTGTATCATTATAATTTAGTTTGAAGAGAATAAAAACATGGTTTTTGATTTTTAAAAGATATAATAAAGTGTTTTCGAATTATTTATCGATGTATGGATACGATAACAAATTCAGAAAACATAGGACCACAATTTGGCCATGAAACTAATAACATCACTTTAGTTATAAATCTATACTAGATTTGATCTGCTCTTCAAAACGCAGGTTTTCTCTCTGGATTGTATACAAATTTTGTGAACTAGTATTTTGATATTGTTGCATATTATTATGTTACAAAATCATATGATATCGAAAAAAATAATTTGTTTAAGTTATATGATTCATGAATTAATTTATTTAAGATTTTGTATGTACATTCTTATATAACTCTCTCTTAGGTATGGAAATTTTACCAAACCCGAAAAACAAACTGAAATCTACATGAAAATATATGTGCGGTTTAGGGTCCAAGTTTACGTTTTTAACTGACACATATCATCGATCATGTTAATTAGCAAATTTGAAGAACCAAACTTTATATACCAAGTTCAATTTTTTCAAATATAAAAATCCTTGCATGAGTTTAGCAATGAATTTCAAAAACAATTCAGCTATATATTTTTTTACTTTATGTTATTCAAACATAAATCATCGTTTACCTAGAAATGTATGATGAGTGTGATGATACTTCTTTTTTCGTTTAGGATTTGCGTTCATTCTATCACAAGTTTGATACCACTTTTCAAATTTACCATTAATGAATGTTTATTTTCAAAAATATCTTAAATTTATGATGAAAATAGACTAAACTATTTTTTGTAAATATTTATAAAACATTTAGAAACCCAAGTCCACCCTTTTAACACTAAACCCTAAACAATAATCACTAAATTATAAACCCAAATGTTAATATATTTTAAATTAAGGATATTTTTGAAAAGTAATACTTAACTTGTGGTATTCTTAGCAATTTTTCATGATTTCAAGTTTTCTTTTGTGCTTGATCATTCTTAAACTAAACAATCAAATCTACAAACCATCCGTTATTATGGTTCTACATTGTTTAGCATTAGTCTTTGATTTCTTAATAGAAGAAGTTTATGGATGTCATGTTTCAGTTTCTACTTTTTCGAGAACAAAACTATTTCTGTACATTTTCGATTGAGGACTCTTTTTGCCGAGAGACAAGTATGAAAGATCTTATTTGATGAAAACCCTATTAAATATTCGATGGCAGTCGATGAGTATGATGCAACGTAGAATTAAAGATAAAAAAAATTATTTGTTTTTAATTTTAATACTATTTCCTATTTCAATTTGGATTAATGTTTTTTGGTGTTTTTGGTGTTTTTAGGGTTTATCAGAAATAGCTTCTCAAACCTAAGATTTTATGAATTTTGTATATGGATATTTGAGATAATAAAGGGTTTTTAAGCATTAAGAAGATTTTTGTTAATCACTGTTTTTGACTAGATCATAAGAGATCAATAATTCTTGTTTTCGGCTAGATCGATCTTAAAAGAGATCGATTTCAACGAGCCAAAAGTTTATTTTTGTTTATTTGGGGATTTTATGCTGAATAAAATCCTTACATCTACTTAGTTCGTCCACGTCAATTTGTCCTTTTATCTGCAAGTTTTGTTGTTTTATACTTTAAGAACATATTGATTTGGCAAGTCACTTATCGCATCTGACTGAGGTGCTTAAAGTATTAACCGTGATAAGTTTTATAACGCTCGAGACAAGTGTGTGTATTTTGGAGTGGACCATGTCCTCTTCTCAGAATATATTTTCTCCGATAAAGGATTGGCAGTTGATCTCAAGAAGGTGGAAGCCATTAAATCTTTGCCAACACTGCCTCCCATAAGTGAATGTTAAGAGCTTTCACGATCTCGCTTTTTTCTTCTTTTTTTGTTCATCACTTTAGCAACACTAGCTGCTCTGCTTATGAACTGTATGAATGGTGGTTCTTTCGTCGGGACACCAAAGCTGATGATATTCCCTTGAACTTAAACGAAAGTTGGTTTCTACTTTTGGCATTACCCAATTTTTAATCAATGTTTTGAGCTTCACTGTGATGCTTGTAAATTCGGTATTGGATTTTTGGATTCATTGTTGTGCAAACTCGAGTTTGTAAATAATCATTCTGCCACTCTTAGTACTCTTTTCAGCCCTTCTAGGATCATTTACAGAATCGTACTTAGTGGACCGATTGATCTTGGAGTTGCACCTGATGCAACCCTGGTCAAGCTATCATATTTATGAATTTATCAAATATTTATTTATAGAGTATATTGTAATTTGTAACTTAATAATTCTAACGATCTTTTATCATTAAACACTAAAAGGTAAAAGAAGTCAACAATTACTCCCCGAAAATGGAGCTGAGAACAAGTCACGGGTGTTGAATTATAACACCACAAGACATTAGTACATACTGATAATGATTACTTTCTTCCGACCATTCAAAACTCGATTTTCGGCTTGATTAACGAATTGACGAGATTCACGTCTTTGTTTTTTTTATCTTTGCTTTAGATCAAGGACCTTTGTTTCCAATTTCCATTAGTGTCTTTCATCTACAGCTAGTTTAGATTTGTGTCTTTAGTTGGCATTTTATTATTAATATCAAATTTTTGTTTAAACTTTTTTTTTTGAAACTTCCATAAAATCTAGGTTTGAGAAGCTATTTCTGATAAACCTTAAAAACACCAAAAACATTAATCCAAATTAAAATAGAAAAAATATTAAAATCAAAAACAAATAATTTTTTTATCTTTAATTCTACGTTGCATCAGATCTCATTGACCACCATCGAATATTTAATAGGGTTTTCATCAAGGGAAAATTGCAAAAAATAACTCAAAACTTGATTTGAAATGCAAAAGTAAACCCAAACTCGAATCAAATGCAAAAGTAACCTAAAAGACTATAGAAATTACAACCAGCCCCTTGTGAACAAAAAAAAAAACTGATTTTTTTTCGTTTCTAACCCCCGCAAGTCTTCTGTCTAGACGACTTACTCGTCTAGTATAGTACTTCTTAAAAATAATTTAAAAATTTTGTAAAAAATATTTTGATAAGTGAAAAATTGAAATCATGTAATTAACGTATGTTTAAAGAAATATAAATTAAGATATAACAAAATTTAATTGTTTTCAACATAGATGAGTGAAAGTAGTGAGTCATGATATTCTTTGGTTTAGGTTTTGCCAACATATGTTGTAGTATTGTATGTGTTCTTAGGGTTAAATTTTGGAAAGCATAAATGTTTTTTTGAAAAATTTAAAATTGACCTAAGTGTATTTATTTCTGTGTATAGTAAACACTATTTAAGTATAATTTAATTTTATAACGTGGTTAGTTAGTTAATTTAGTCAATTTAGTTTAGAGTTTAGGGTTTAGGGTCTAGGACGACTTACTAGTAAGTCGTCTGGTGAATATTTATGGTAGACGACTTACTAGTAAGTCGTCTGATGCACATTCAAACCGGACTGAACCTTTAGTTTTACCATTTTACCAATGTGCTTTTAAACATAACCGGATTTTTTACCGGGCATATATAAGATTTTTTTTTTGGTTTACTGTTTCGCGAAATTTAGAAATTGTAACGTCATTCTCTCAAAGAGGCGATTTCGAAGGCGATTTCGAAGGCGATTTCCAACGATTCTCTGTAATCCATCATTCTCACAACCGTTTCTCACCGCCGTTATCACCGTCATTCTCACCAACTTTTTCACCGCCGCTTCCTCTATTTCAAACCCTAGCGCCGTTTGTCTGTAAACCCTAGCGCCGTTTGTTTGTAAACCCTAGCGGCGTTTGTCTGTAAACCCTAGCGGCGTTTCTGTCAGAGGCGTGTCTGTAAACCCTAGCGAGGTAAGTTAAAACGTTATCTCTTAAGTCCACCGTTCTCACCACCGTTCTCACCGCATTTCTTTTTGGCTGTCTATTTTGGCAGATTTATAACCGTTGTGTCGAAGGCGACTATGGCTTCTCCGAATTTTCAGGTATGCTCTAAAAATGTCTACTGGAAGTCTTGGAAGACTTATAATTAAGTCATCTAGAAAGTCTTCTAGACGACTTAATTACAAGTCTTCCAGACTTATAATTAAAATGTTATACTGGATGTTGTGTGTTTGAGATGGTTGTCAACAGATCGCTTAGCTCCTCAATCTTGGTATTTTTTTTCGTGTCGAATGTCTCTTTATAATTGATTACTTCATTTCTTATCGGTGATGGTATAAATAAGCGAAATGCGAAATTATGTAGGTGTGCTATGGGAAATTGTTATAGTTTACAAAAAGACCATGAGACTGCACTAAAGAACTTCCTACGAGCTGTTCAGTTGAATCCAAGATTTGCATACACACATACTTTATGTGGCCACGAGTAAGAAAACTTCCATTCATGTTAACAATAGTCAGGTTGAAATGCTCTGGTTGTTGGTCTAAGCAACAGTCTCTCTCTTTACCGTTTCTCTAGATACGCAACTCTGGAAGATTTTGAGAACGGAATGAAAAGTTACCAAAACGCACTTCGTGTAGACACAAGACACTATAACGCATGGTATGGGCTTGGGATGATCTATCTACGTCAAGAGAAGTTAGAGTTCTCAGAACATCACTTCAGAATGGCTTTCCTTATAAACCCCAGTTCCTCTGTTATAATGTCTTATTTGGGGACAGCTCTGCATGCCTTAAAGGTTATATTCTTACACTCATTTCATAAAACTTTCTTTTGAAGAATGACTAAAAAGAATCTTGGTTTTGTTCTGTGTTGACAGAGAAGCGAGGAAGCGTTAGAGATAATGGAGCAAGCTATATTAGCAGACAAGAAGAATCCTCTTCCAATGTACCAGAAAGCTAACATACTTGTCTGCTTAGAAAGGTTAGATGAAGCTCTAGAAGTTCTGGAGGAGCTTAAAGAGTATGCGCCTTCAGGAGCTAAGTAGAAATAATTATACTCAGAGACAGTTTCTAAGTTTTATTAAGAGTGATTTACACTATAAGTCAGTTTATAACTTTTTATTACATAATAAGACAGTTATTGCTTTTAAGGCAGTTTTTGGTAACTACAAGCTAACTAAATATATTCTTCTAAGAAAATGGATCTCACTATTTTTAATTTTGCTTTCTTCTCTCTCTCTCTTTTTCTTTCTCTGTAACACAGAGAAACAATTTAAAGATGGAGGAATTTCAAGAAAATTGCAAACGATAGTTTAATCGCAAACGATAGTCATCGTTTCTCTAAGGTCACTTGGTCGGATTGTCGTTGCCCCATCATCACCTAAACACGAGCCACCCAAATTCAAGCTCATCTCCGCCTAATTTGTGTTCTGCAACTTGTTTCTAACATTATTGATATGAACAAGCTCATGCCGAAAATGCTTTTCGTCTTCTCCTACTTTGTCGAAGGCCCATATCTGTTGTACTTTTCTATGTCATCTCTTATGACGTGTTGCTACATATCTTCATCTTCTGTATTGTATTTCAACAACTTTCCAAGAGTTGTAAACTCGTCTCTCGCCGTCACAGCGCCGACACGAGAAGCTCGAGGACATCAATGGCCACTTTTGAGTTTTTTGCACTTTTAGTCCTTAACATTATATATAAACTTATTTTTACCCAAAACTTTTAAATTGTGCATATGTCAACTTTAAATAACCCACAAATTTATTGACTGTTAATTCTAGTATATCCTTATAATTGCACGAATGGTGTTTAATATTAAAATTGCTTTCATTTTTGCCTTTAAATTTTCATTTTTTTTGTCTCTTTGGGTTAGCCCAAAATTAGCCAACTATGTACTACAACCTTCTGTTAATACAATTGAAAACATATATGTACATTATTAAATGCATTGTAAAATTAATTAAATGAACTAAATCAACATCTAATTATTAGATATGAATAACACAAAAAATTGTATGTACACTTATTGTCATGTACACCATCTTTAGTTTGAATTGATCTATTTTGTTATGTATTTTGGTACCCTTTTAGTAAACAACCACCAATCTAGGTATATGTATACAATTCCTTCACATATTTTAATTCATTTTTGATGTACATATGTACTCGTCTTAAGGTGTACACCATCCTATTGTACAAAAAATAATAATCTTTTTACATTAAAACATGCTCCCATAATGAAGCAACTCAATGTAATGAGATATGTGGAAAAAAAATTTACAGGCGTACATGGATATGCAGTGAAAGCTAAGTTAGGAATGTTTACTTTAGTTGGCAAAGTTTCAAAAGAAAACCTTGTTTTCATTCTATATACAAAGAGTATCATGTATACATGACTAATAACCTATTAAAACATCTAAAGGTGGTAAATATATAATAAAAACAAAATTTTACAATTTTTGTCTTAACGAGTTACATGTACACCATTTAACTTCTGAAACACTTCACATGTGCACCATTTAACTTCTGAAACACTTCACATGTACACCATTTAATAGTAAATCAACCATTGTGAGATGAATTCGTCGCTCAATCTAAATTTTTTAAAGATAATCTCTTTACATGTACAAATGATTCACATACACGAGTTCATATGTATAATGAATCACATGTATATTGAATAAATATTTTTACATATATTTGTCCACATGTACACTGTTTTACAAAAACACACATGTACACTAGCCATTTATACACCAAATAGGTTTTAACATACATTTACCCATATTGTCTAATATCAACTCCAATTGTTTAGTATAAATGCGAGTGATTCGTTTAGGATTCATGTGAAATGTAAGCGATTTAAGATTTCTATGATATTTTATGATGTTATATCGTCAATGTGTACACATATATTTTATTGTCCACATGTACAATGTTTCATAAAAGATCTTATGTACACCGGTTCATTTGTACACCGAACAAGTTTTATCATTAATTTGCAATATCAACTAAAATCTCCTAGCATAAACACGAGTGATTCATTTGGGATTCGTATGAAAAGTAAGTGATTCAAGTATTAGGAGTAATCTTTACCCGTGAAGAGTATTGAGTTTAAAATCGAAAGATATAAAAATTAAGGGACCGGACGTGCAAAAATGCAAAAATTAGCCATTGTTGCTCTCGAGCTTTTCCTGATGGTTGAAGGGCCCGTCAGGAGGAACAGAGATCACAACAATGAAATCACAGCGAGGAATAAGGAACTGGAATGTAGCGTAAAGAATTTAGTCAAGTGAGAACGCGACGAACCAGATTGCCGTGTGACACCATGAAGAAGATTAACACAACGGCTTGGAGATCGAGCTTGCCTGAGGCTCACTAGCGGTTTCAGAGCAAAAATAGAGCAAATTGGCATAAGAAGACAGAGACACCATGGTTGAAACTTAAAATAATTTCCGCCGTTACCGTCTCTGTCATATACACCTTATTATATTATCATGAAAGATGCAGCTTCACATAACTTGAAATGTAGATCTAAACAATAGAAAAACTGATTAGTTACAAGTTTTTGTGAACAAAAATTTTGAAAAAACAGATTTGATTTTTCAAAGAAAATAGTAAGTTCGGAGGAAGAAGAGGAAGAAGAAAGTTATATGGGTCCACTTTGTTTAGGTAGCGTAGTGTGTATAATAAATGTTAGCTTTATTTAGTTAGTGTTTAAGTTAAAAATTGATTTAGTTAGAAAAAATATGTGAGAAGTGATATGTTTAGTTAGGAAAAACTGCCCTAGTAGCACAAACTGCTTCAGAGTGTAAAATAAACTCAAAAACTGCCTATGAGTATAATATTCTCTTTTATTAACACAATATGTCACATTATGCTACTAGGACATTTTTTTGTAACAGCTTCCATTTTTCTTTAATAAACTAGTCAATTCACAACTAAACTCGATGACTAACCAAACCAGTGTATTAATGAAAAATAATCTTAACCACACATATTTCTTCCCACTTTATGGTTCAGATTATATTTTTCTTTTATTGATAGCATTTTATCACGACCGTTCATTCTTACAGATAATCTAATAGCCAAGCTAATCATAGACAAAATGGGTCCCTCTATCTTTCTTCTTTGTCTTCTTCTTCTTAAACTTTTTATTTTATTCTAATTAAAATCTGGTTCTTCATATTATTTTTTCAAAAGAGCTAGCATGTATTTATTGTCTATGTTACTCAATTTATCTTTTAAGATAGATCAAGGTGCATCTCCGATGATAGTGTAATAGTGAAATATACTATAACGACATCAACGACATAGACGTTATCGATTTTAGCGTAATGACGACGGAGACATAGACGAAGGTGGAGAAGTTTCGACGGTCAAGACGATGCAGAAGACCATCATCCACAATGGACCAGACTATGAAATAAAGAAATTCATCCACGAAGACCACCACCACTCCTTCACATGGGACACCACTAAGAGATTAGGGTTCTTCCACCATAGTCGTGTCTCAGCTCCTCTTTATTCGTCGGGATTTATCTTTGTTATGGCCTTTGTCTTTTCCGACGCGCTTCCAACTATCACGAAAGCTCGAGAGCAACCATGGATAATTTTAGTTTCTTTTTGCAAATCATGTCCCAATTTTTTTTCATTATTTCGATTTTGATCCCAAAACCCTTTAAGCGCGCATATTGCTCTTAAAATTTTCCCCTAAACTTCTAAATTTACATTCTTATCCCATGCGATATGAAAACAAACAAAAAAATTTAATTTACACACCTAAACAAAACCTAATATGATCAAAATGAAATATAACAAGATACTCAAAATCATTAGAATCATCAGATATCATAAATTCTACATTGTGCAAAGAACTAGTGTATATCTTAACTTTTATATTGTACATGTGGACAGTGAAATACATGTATACACGTTGACGATATTTGTGGTGCTAATATTTTGCTGCTATCTTGATCCAATTAAAGGTCTAGTTGTGAATATTGTTAGTTTACATTGTGACCTATATTTCACGGACCTGGCTCCTCATTCTGTCTTTTTTGTTTTAACTTTGTTCTGTTGTACAACTTTGTTCTCTTCTACTTTTATTTCTCTTTCTTAGGTAATCTAAATATATGTTGGCTCAAATTATATTTGTGGCGTTTTGATGTAGTGACAGAATTTTGTTTAAATTTTTAAAGGCATAATAGTGTACACAAGTCTTTGTAAATCCAAGTATTATACATGTCCACATGCAGAGATGGGTGTGCTGTGTAGTATAGGTGTTGTCAAATGTGGATATTTAGTTAGGATTTCCAACAAACCCATAGGTTATGTTGACTACATTGTGATAATGAAAAATATATTACTAATAAGTGTATAAATGTGTAAATTGTAGAGCATGATTGACTGCATGTAGGTGTACACATGTACATTTTAAACGTATTGTACATATGTACATTTGTAAAAAGTACGTCCATGTGGACATCAAAGTATGTGTATACCTATAATAATTATTTTCATAAAACACATATTTTACACTATTCTGATGTTTTGTATGGCTAAATCAACCATGATCTTGATGCAGTGTTTCTTGTGGTATTTTTATAGAGTTGTGATATAATTTTTTTAACTTTAGTAGGCGTAATGGTGCATACAAGTTTGTGTAAATCAGATTATTGTATATTTGCACATGTATTGCATAATGTTTACATAAAATTAATTAACCATTGTAAAAAATAGTTTTCAAAGTGTACACAAATACATAAATACTGAGCAAGACTGGTGTACACGTGTACAACAAATATAATAGTTTTAATGTGTACAACAAATATGGTAACATATGTATACAACAATGACATAATAGCTCAAGAAAAACTAGAGATGAAACATGTCGTTCTTCAATAATATACACCAAATGTGAAAGTCCGATATGCATTCTATTTAAAAGCAAAAAAACATCGATTTAGCTTCCCTCCAAAAACGGCCACATCTCGTACTTCTTCTTCGTGACCACTTCCCTTGTCAACATCCCATGGACCACTCTCCCCATCAATAGCCTACGAGCATGCAACTTAAAGAGGTTTCCAAAACAAAAGTCCATTAATTTTGCCATCTTTGCCGTGCCGTTGTGCGTCTTTCGCCGCTAAAAGATAGTCGACGATGGAGTACATATTCACCCTCCCGCTTGGAAACCGGTTCGTCGCAAATAACTTCTCTGGTAGTCCAAGTTTGACGTCTTCAACCTCCGCCACTTCTGCTCGACTGAAGAACACATTACCAAACCTTAGATCTACGACGAACAAAAAAAACTTACCATCAGATTTATCTTTTCCACGTCTCAGTTAATCGGAATTTTTTTCGCCTGAAATCTTCCATGTATAACGTCATGTCCGAAGTCTCTTTCCTCTCACTTTTTTTCTCCCCTCGGTAAATGGTGGACAAAGTAAAAAAAAAATAACTTTCAAAAGACATAAAGATTTTATTAAATCCACTACAATCTCACCTCACGTCCACCATTCAATGAAAACATGAAACAAATAAAAAGTAAAATTAAAATTCTTAACTAAAGCCAAACCATTCAATTACGCTTTTTGGGGCAATTTACGTCTTTTCACTCTGAAAACTGCCCTAGTAGCACAAACTGCCTCTCAGTGTATGTAATTTTTGTTATCTGTCTCTCAATGTAAATGACTCTTCTAAGTAATATATAAGATAGCTGAACCAATCCACTTATTACCATTTGGTTTTAGGTTAGAAACTCATCTAACTTGAGAGCAAATGCATCGTCAATGATTAAGAAAAGTATGCAAAAATTCTTAAGCTTGTAAAACTGAACTTTTTTTTTCTTTTTTTTTTGTAGAATTGTACTTCAGCCCTCTGCAAGTAAAATTTTACAGTGACCACTTTGACTCGGATGTATATCATATTTTTATATTTTATAAAAATATGTAACTAGTGATTTATGCTATATTTTGAACATCATGTATATGCTATAGATCTAATTGTATTGATTTTTCTCCGAAGCTATTTTGTTAATTGTAAAATATTGCTTAGTTTATGACATAAGTATAAGCTAGTAATAGTTGATAAAAATTAATGTATCCAATGCCATGCTGGCTAACAGATTATAGGAAATATAAGAATGTGCAAGTTTTTCCATATATAGGATGGTTTTAAAAAGGGATCTCTACAAAATAAAGACAAGTAAAATTAGAACATGTTCAAAATAGTGATAGTAATAAAGATAAATAACCTTTTAATAGACAAAAGACAAAATATCAAGGACAAATCTTTTAAGTAGACCCTTTTGAAACTTTTATCACAAAAATAGATCTTAAGAAAAAAATGATCAATATAGACTTTTTTTATTTTAAAAGTTTTAATATTTGGAATTTTAATTTTAAACCTCATCTTCAAAACCCCATCTCATAACTCTAAACCATAAGTCTAGATAGCTAACCCAAGTATATAAATATATATTTACATTCTTTAATAAAATCTATTTTGATCATTTTTCTTATTGAATGTTATTTTGAAGAATTTTTTTTTTAAATCTATTTTGGTCATTATCTTAAGTATCAATGCCAGAAAGTAAACCCGTAATATGAAAACAAGCAAAAGTAAATAGAAATGT
>CAJHQP010011191.1:0-15984 GCA_905132765.1 Moricandia arvensis
AGTCATGTTCTTGTTTGATTGTTGGCCGGTGGTTCGACCTATACCTAAAACGGTTTGGGGGTGTTACATACGGCCTGTACGGTCACTTGTACGGACACACCCAAACCTTCTCCTCTTGATTCCATCAGTCTTCTCTATTATTTGTAACCTCATTCCTCATTTGGTTCAAACACTCCCCCTCAAGCTTGACCATGTGGAACAGTCAAGCTTGGAATGTCATGAGATCTTCCTCATTAAAACCTTGCCAAAGAAAACCCTCCTTAGGCATAAAACCTTAGCAAGGAAAAGAGTAAAGACCTCATAACAGGGGATTAGTTGCACCTAGTAAGATTAATGAGTCCCAACCTCTGATGGATGGACTCAAGTGTCTTTTGTCTAGGAGCCTTAGTGAACACATCAGCCAACTGGAATTCACTCCGTTTATAACAAGGTAAGATCAACTCCTTGAACTATCATTTGTCTCACCTTGTGGCAGTCAACTTCAATATGCATGTTCTCTCATGAAACACCGAGTTGGAAGCAATGTGGATGGCTGCTTGGTTGTCACAATGCATAGTCATTGTTGTAGCTTGATCAATCTCCCAGTGCTTCAGAATCCCCTTGATCCACACTAACTCATTTGTCAGCTTTAACATGGCCCTATACTCAGCTTCTGCACTTGAGCATGAAACCACTTTCTGCTTCTTGCTCTTCCAAGTGACCAAGTTCCCCCCAATGAAGGTGCAGTAGCCTGTTGTACGGTCACTTGTACGGACGAGTTGTACCGACACACCCAAACCTTCTCCTCTTGATTCCATCAGTCTTCTATATTATTTGTAACCTCATTCCTCATTTGGTTCAACAGTCACCATGTTGCAAGCTTCTCTTGAGACCTCAATCCTTAAAGCTTACAGCTACTGTGAGAACAACAAAAGACCTATGGGATACTCTCTAGAAGGTCTACTGCAACACATCAAATCTGAGCCGGGTGTTTGAGGTAAAAAGAGCTATCAACACTCTTGTGCAGGAAGAGGTGGAGTTCACTAAACACTTGAGGAAGTTCAGAGCTCTATGGTCTGAAATCGAGATGCTAAGGCCAAGCGCACTGGATCAAGACATCATCATGGAAAGGAAGGATCAAGATCAAGTCTTTGGCTTGCTACTGACCTTGAATCCTGTGTACAATGACCTGATCAAGCACATCTTGAGGTCATCTAAGCTGCAATCCTTGGAGGAAGTGTGTGCTCAGATCCAGAAGGAAGAGGGTTCACATAGATTGTTTAGAGGAAGAGGTGACCTTTCCTTGGCCAACAAGGCAGAGGTTACTCAATCTAACAAGGCAATGTACAAGCCAGAGGAGAGGTGGTACGGTGAGGATAAAAGGTTTGGAGGCAACTGTGATCATTGGAAGAAGCCAGGTCACAAGAGGAGTCAGTGCTGGATCCTTCATCCCCATCTCAAACCAACCAAGTTCATGAAGGGGAGGTAAGGAAGAGCTATTCTCTCCAATGAAGCAAGTGAAGTTGGTCCTTCTGTAAATGGGTCTACTGCTCGTGAAGGTGAAGGGAAGGCTATGGAATCTCAATACTCTTCAGTCAAGAGCATGGATCAAGACCCATAAGGAGGTCCGATATTGATTCTCTCATCAAAGCTCTTAAGGAGAATGGTAACACACTAGGAAACACCCTTGCTTATACTCATACTGCTTATAGAATACCTACGACTCTTGATCAGGTAGAAATTCTAGGAGAATCACATAGATCATATGCTGCTACTAGTATGTCAACTAAACCACTAGTTGTTGATTATGGTGCCTCTCATCACATGATAAGTGACACCAGTCTTATAAAGGATTTAGAACCGGCTTATGGTCATGTTATGATTTCAAATGGAGATAAAGTAGCTATAAAAGGAATTGGAACCTTGAACCTGTTTGATAAAGAGTCTAGAGCATTCTATATGCTTGAGTTTACTTCAAATATCTTATCCGTCAAGAAATGCACTACTGATGTACAATGCATTATTATCTTTAGTCCTAATGATGTGAAGTTTCATGATATTGAGAGCAGTAAGTTGATTGGGAAAGGAGTAACCAAGAGAGATCTTTATATGCTTGAAGACTATACCCTTATTCAATTCTAGTTAATCGTTTAGCTATGTTTCTACTTCAAATAATGATGCATTGTGGCATGCTATATTAGGTCATCCATGTTAGGGCTCTTAGCTTGATGTTACCCGGTGTCATGTTTAAAAATAATGAATGTGAAGCATGCATTTTGGGTAAAAATTGTAAAACAGTCTTTAAGAAATCAAGTACTATCTTTACGAAGTGTTTTGATGTTGTTCATTCTTATGTTTGGACTGCTCCTTGTTTATCTATAGAGAACTATAAATATTTTGTTACATTCATTGATGAGAAATATAAATACACCTGGGCAACACTCATTAAAACTAAGGATAGGGTGCTTGATGCTTTTAAAAACTTTCAGACCTATGTTGCTAACCATTATAATGTCAAGATTAAGATTTTCAGATCATATAATGGTGGGGAATACATGGTCCATGCTTCAAAGATCATCTAGCTCAACATGGGATCCTACATCAAACCAGTTGTCCTTACACTCCACAACAGAATAAAGTGGCTGAGAGGAAGAGCATGCATCTAATGGAAGTGGCAAGGTCGATGATGTTCCAAACCAATGTCCCAAAGAGGTTCTGGAGTGATTCTGTAATATCTGCTTGCTATCTTATCAACTGGATACCAACCAGAGTCTTAGAGGATCAGTCTCCATTTGAAGTCCCGAACAAGGTCAAGCCCTCTTTGGATCATCTAAGGGTATTTGGGTGCCTTTGCTATGTGCTGGTGCCAAGAGAAATGTGGAGCAAGTTGGAGCCTAAGAGTACTAAAGCAATGTTCATCGGCTACTCTACAAATCAAAAGGGATACAAATGCTTTGATCCCTCAACAAGGAAGCTTTTAGTGTCTCGGGATGTCAAGTTTTTGGAGTCAAGGGGATACTATGAAGAGAAGATCTGGGAAGATCTTAAGGATCTAGCTCAACCATCTGATAAGGCTGCGAGCCTTAGGATGATCATGGAAGGTCTTGGGATCAAACTGACCCATGATCAGCAAACTGTGCCTGAACTACATGAAGCTGAAGAACCATCCCACCTTGATCATGAGGGGGAAATGAACCAGGAGAAGATGGTATATAGAACGAGAACACTGGAAGTCTTGATCAAGGGGTGATGGAACATGAGGAAGCAAATGATGTTCCTGAACCAGAAGGCCAAGAGGAACATGAGGAAGTGGAAACTCAAGTACAAGCTCCATTAAGGAGGAGTATTAGATTAAGAATACATCCATCTAACTGGGTGAATACTAGGGTCTACTACAATGCTCAAGCCGTTGCTCACCCTAGTCAAGCTGTATGGTCATTTGTCGAGTTTCCTAAGGAGCATTGTGCTTTCATCATCAGTCTGGATGAAAGTCAGGTTCCAAGATCGTATGAGGAAGCTATGGAGGATAAAGAATGGAAGAAGTCAGTGGGTGATGAAGCAGGGGCTATGATCAAGAAGGAGACTGGTATGAGAGTGATCTGCCAAAAGGGAAGAAGGCTGTTACTAATAGATGAATCTTCACCATCAAGTATCCACCAAATTGGAAGATATAAAGGAAGAAAACCATACTTATTGCAAGAGGTTTCACCCAAACCTATGGAGAGGACTATGTTGACACCTTTGCTCCTGTGGCAAAGCTCCATACCATTCGGATTGTCCTCTCCATTGCAACCAAATTGAGATGGAACTTATGGCAAATGGATGTGAAGAATGCCTTCTTGCAAAGAGAATTGGAAGAAGAAGTGTATATGTATCCCACTCCTGGCCTTGAGAGTCTAGTGAGACCAGGGAATGTTCTGAGGTTAAGGAAAGCTATCTATGGGTTGAAGCAGCCTCCAAGGGCCTGATACCACAAGTTAAGCACTACCTTGAATAGCCGAGGCTTCATCAAATCCGAGCTTGATCGCACCCTATTCACCCTTGCCTCTACATCAGGTATCATTGTCGTCCTAGTCTATGTTCATGATATCATCATAACTGGTAGTGACAAGGAAGGTATTGAGGATACAAAGGATTATCTCAAATCTGTTTTTGAAATCAAAGACTTGGGAGAAACGAAATACTTCCTTGGAATTGAGATTATAAAAGGAAGGGTTGTTCATGTCCCAAAGGAAGTATACCCTTGATCTTTTGAAAGATGCAGGTAAACTTGGAGGAAAGATAGCAAGGATGTCTACGGAGGATGGGTATAAGGTTCCTCGTGAGGGGGAGATAGAAGATAGGAAACCATTTGATGATGCCAAGCTTTACAGAAAGCAAGTGGGTAAGCTAATATACTTAACCATCACACGTCCTTATATCTGTTTTGCTGTGAACCAGGTGAGCCAACACATGCAACTCCAAAAGGAGCACCACTGGAACATGGTGGAACGGATCCTGAGCTATTTGAATGGTTCACCTTGCCAAGGAGTATGGATGGGATGCAACAACAACACTGAAGTGGTTGGTTATTGTGATGTTGATTGGGCTGGTGATAGAGCAGATAGGAAGTCCACTACTGGCTACTGCACATTCATTGGAGGGAACTTAGTTACATGGAAGAGCAAGAAACAAAAGGTGGTGTCCTGCACTAGTGCTGAAATCGAGTATAGAGCAATGTTGAAGTTGACAAATGAGCCTTTCTTGATCAAAGGCATCTTGAAACACCTTGGTATTGAGCAGTCCACTCCAATGCTTTGTGACAACCAAGAATCCATCCACATAGCCACCAAGTCAGTGTTCCACGAGAGAACCAATCACATTGAGGTTGATTGCCACAAGGTGAGGTAGATGATTAGGTTAGGAGTGATCTTACCTTGCTATACTAGGAGTGAGGATCAGCTAGCTGATGTGTTCAGTAAGGCGGCTAGACAAAATACAATGGAGTCCATTCATGGCCGGTTGGGAGTCATTTATCTAACCCAACTTAGCTAATCCCCTGCTATGGGGTCTTTACTCTTTTTCCCTCATCATAGTTTTATCCCAAAAAGGTTTTTCTTGGTGAGGTTTTTAATGAGGAAGACCTCATAGCCTTCCAATCTCGACTTGTTCCACATGGTCAAGCTTGAGGGGGAGTGTTGAGTTGAGGTATGCTGAGAAGATAAAATAATAGAGGCGTAGTGGATTAAAAATTTATGAGGAGAAGAGAAAGGATTGGAGAGATTTTGTGTCGACCATGTCCGTACAGGCTGTACAGATCATGGTCGAAACAAAATACTCGACCAAGGTAAATCATCATCCAGGTAAAACAAGAAGTAACCAGCGACGCTTACTGTGCCTTATCCAAGTCTATCCGGTAAAAATCAGTGTGGATAAGGCACGTACAGGCTGGAAAGTGATCAGCATATTCCCAAAGATGCTGATGCTCTTCTTGTGGTTCCCTTTGTCGACCGTTTGAAAAGAAGCGCGCCTAACCTTTCTGTCCACACATTTTCTCTTCCCTTTGATTCTGGAAACCCTTGTAGCTCCTCTATATATTATGTTTGTCGAGTATCAATAAGATATACAATTCTCTTCTTTATTTCTCTCATGGCCGAAATGGCTCTCTCTACACAAATATCTTCTTAATCTCCCTATTCTCTGAATTTCTCTTCTATTATGTCTAAAAAAATCTCTCTAATCTCTTATTCTCTTAAGATTTCATAAAGGCCATGTGAAAAGTTAGGGCCAAAACCCATTAGAAGTCTGATCAAGAATTAAAGAGGGTCCAGAAGCTTATGTTGAGAAAAAACAATGATCAAGGAGGGCTTATGAACAAGGAGGGCTTATGATCAAGGAGGAAGTGTTTGGGAAGTTTTGGGAGCCATTGGACGAAATGTGAAAAAATAGGGTCGACCGTACGGACATGGTCGACCCAGAACAGTCCTGGATCAACTTTATGGACGAGTTTGGGCGAAGGTCGAAGTGTACAGACCACCCGTATGTACACTGTCTGTTGGGTCGAGCAGATTGATAGTTTTGCAATTGCCTTCGGTTTAATCAATTTAAACCAAACCAAACAACTTCTCTGGTTACGATTTGAAGATAAGGAGGCAAGTGGGTGTTTGGGTCAAAAGGGATCAGAAAGAAGATGCTCAAAAGATACCATTGGCAAGGAAGGAAGGTGTGAAGAAGTTTCCTCACCTTATCCACAAACCAGCTCGCCTCCAGCTTGTTCCAGCCTATCAAAACGTGTGTGCTCTCATGTCCACATAATTTAAACTGAGGCTCCTCTTCTTGTTGACTCCA
This sequence comes from Moricandia arvensis, assembly GCA_905132765.1. Classification (NCBI taxonomy): domain Eukaryota; kingdom Viridiplantae; phylum Streptophyta; class Magnoliopsida; order Brassicales; family Brassicaceae; genus Moricandia; species Moricandia arvensis. Next base: position 6,307 of record CAJHQP010011191.1, read on the forward strand.
CAACCTTAGGGTTTATTTGTTTCAGCTTCTTTTTCTATTTAAAGGCCTTGTAGGCGAGTGTAAACATTAAGTGAGAGAGTGGGGTTTCCCCTCCTCCTTCCTAATCTTATATGGGTTCTAAATCTTTTTCTTACAGTCTCTTGGTCTCTAGTTTTTCAAGTCTCACGAATCTCCATTTAGTCTCATTATTCTCTTAGTCTCATCCACAATCTTATTCTCTCATCAAGTCTTCTTTTCTTCTCTTTATTTCAAGACAAGTCCGAACCTGATGAGGTTGGATCTCCTCATACAACCCACGGCCTGAACTCTGATAAAATTTCATGATATCAGAGCCAGGTTCATAAGAACATGGTTCATCAGCATCCACAAGCTCAAGCTCTTCCCCGTGCCATTTCTAAACTAATGAAGAAGCTTCTGTCTAGCCAGTCGCTTAAACCATTCATGATGGAAACTTAATCATACATGGCGTGCCCAGAAGCTAGTCTCAGTTCATCCTGATGCGCCCCTAGGATGCTTCTTTGGTTGATGGAGGATAGATCCTTGCAAGAACGAATCAGGGACTCAAGTTCTTCAAGGTTTGTGGATTGAATGGTGACACAAGATGGATGAGAGGACTCTTGATACTCCTAGATGATTAGCTCGGATATAACACACCAAGTTAAACACCCTTAAGGCTCTGGATATGACACACCAGAAAGATACTTGACAACTTCTAGAGATAGAGCCGTCAAGAGAGAAATAAGAATTGATAATATTCGATTGCTCGAGTACAATAGGGTTTGGGAAAACCCTTAAATAAAAGAAACCAGAGAACAAACTCTCTAGGGTTTCGAAAACATAAAAATGGAAAAGTATAGTTTAAAAGATAACATAAGCTAAAGATAAATGAACTTCTGGTAGTCTTGGGCCGAGATAGGGCCTAGGTGATTTGTAAGACAAGTCATGGCCTCGTTAAAAACCTACTCCGGATAACCTCGTGGGACAAAACCAAAAGCAAGGAAAAGATCACACACCAAATGTCTTGCCTAAACACTAACTCAGCTTGATGTAGAGATAGCTTGAATGGTGATCAAGATATCTCGGATCAAACCTTGTCCAAGACTTTCTTCTTGTTGTGGATGTGAAGTCAGTAATCCTACAACAGTGTCCTTAAGTTTCTTGGTTCTGGAACGGGTCATGGGACCTTCTAGAATTGTCAAAGCATCATCACCAGGCTGCTGGTGCATTGTGGCATCATCTGACTCATCTAAGCTCTCCTTGCTCTCTTTAGTAATCTGGTCCACAATCACATCACATCCTCCTCTCCCATGTTTTTTCTGGAGAAAGAAGGCCAGTGGAAGCTTCTCCAAGCCTTTCTTCCTCACTGTCCAAGGAGAAACCTTTAAAAGAAGGAAACTTTCAACTGGGATCTTGGTGTAGGCGACTCAAACATAGAGAAAGTTGGTGTCTTTTGGCATGATGGAGTCAAGGGAATATCACGCGAAGAAGGAGATTTTGGTTCCCAAATCAACAACCTAGAAGCTGTCCATTCATGAATCGATTAACTATGGAGGTTCAAGGAACCAACCCAGGTTCCTTGATTGTAAGATAACTTCCTTCCCTTGTTTAAACTTGAGTCTTTTTGAGATGGCCGTGTGGTGGGGTGTGTATTCCTGTCCTGGGTGTGAGAAAAGAAGATGAATAGGTAGAGTAAACTGACAAGAAGCTCCTGGTTCTGTTTGAACCAGAGATAAGGAAAGAGTAAGTGATAAAGAGTGAATGCAGGTGATGAAGAATAAGTTAAAACTATGAAGAGAATCTGAGAGAATAAGAGATTATGAGTAACTTAGGTAACCAGAGAGTAGAGAGGAGGAGAATTTCGAGTGTATGAGAGAGAGAGAGAGAGAGAAACATTTGACAATAAGAGAGAGAAAGTAACCAAGAATATGAAGAGAGAACTCTTCACTCTCCCTTAAACAAATCAATTACATTAGAGGTCTTTAAATAGGCAGTATGCACATTATAAATTAATCTAAATCTAGACAAACATAAACAAATGCTTTTCTGGGAAGTTAAAATGTCCAAGAGGCTAAGGACAAGGAGAGGCTCGTCCAGCTGAGGAGAAAGGGACATGAGAGAGATAGTGACCAGGTCTGATGAGTGAAAGTGACATGCTAGCAACTACTCTCTCTCCTTAAGCTTAATATGTGAATTTCTTCCATATTTGAATTTGAATCTGGTCAAACCCTCTACCAACGGTTTCCGTAGCTTCTGGAGACCCTCAGCTCGTGTTACCATCAGTAACTTGCCACTCAAGGCAAGTTAGGTCATAGTAGATTACTTGTGATCCAAGTCTGTACAGACAGCCTTCTTTCTCTCAAGTATTCGGACTCTTCTCTTCTTCTTATCTCTTTATTTCATTCCAATATTCGTCTCCTGATTTTATTTGTGCAGGTCATCTTGATCACACTCATCCATGCTTCTTCCTTGTCCATTTAACAATAACTTGGTTCACAAGTCTGTATGAACTAGTCATAACTTGAAGTATCCAGATCACTTCTTCTTGTTGTATTTTTATTTCTCTTCATCCATATATGGATCATGAGCCAGCTTCTTCTTGTGGACATTCCCTTCTTTATTTCAACACTCCCCCTCAAGCTTGACCATAGGAGATCGTTGGGCAAGCTTGGAACTGATTGCCTCATTAAAAACCTAAGGGTGGAAAACTAGTGGGATAAAACCAACACTTAGGGAAAAAAGTGCAAGCATCTAAGCCTAGGGATTGGCCAGTGGGTTTATGAGCCTTATCATCAAGTTTAGGAACTCATAAAACCTGGATCATGGTCCTTTTCAGTTACAATTCAGGCGCTCCTTTCTTCAGACTCAGTTTAGGCACCACTTGCTTGAGATTCAATAAGATTCAATCAGCCTTTGAGCTGCTTCTTATGACCAGAACTTGTCTCCCCCTTTCTTCTGAATTGAACACTCCATGTAAGGGTTAACTCCAATTCTGCCTTTGCTCATGAGCTCAATAGTTACCTTGTATAAGTTTCTGGAATGATAGTGAGGGGTGCTAACCGCTTTAATCCCTCACGCCACTTGCTTTTCAACCAGCCTTTGCATTGTCACTCTTGAAGATTTCAACATCTTGGGAGACTTTGCAACTCCATGATCTGCCACCATCATGTGATTGCTCAGCCAAGAATGTCCCTAGTTGAATACTCCTTGTGTCCTTGCATATAGCTGGCCAGATTGTTAATCACCATTTGCTGGCTTCCTTAAGCTTCATCAACCAGGTACAAGCATACATGCTATGAGCTAAATCATAGATTCCCAACTGAAGGTAATTTTTCTAACTCCATGTAGAAGCTGATCCATAGCTTTCCAACTAGAAGGTAACTTTATAAGTCCTACACCTTGGGCTGATTCATAGCATTCCAATCAGCTTGCCTCTCCACCTGATCTTCTTGCCAAGTAGTCTCTGATGGCCATCTGTACTAACACCAAGTTACTGCTATCCTTGTTGATTCTTCTTTGGCTTGTCACGAGGAAGAGGAGAGACACTGAAGCCAATTGATCTTCTGGTAGCTCACTGATTCCCCTCCTCAAGCTTGACAGAGTAAAGGGACAAGCTTGTAGGTGAGCTTCAATGAGTTTTTAACCGCATGGGCAGGTGATCTCTTCTTAACTTCTTTTCTGCTTATGGACACCTTTGACACATAATGTGTTTCCTTACTGTCAAGGAACATGAGCTGGTTCCTTGAACCTCCATAAACACACTGCTCATCTGAGCTTGGGGAGTTTGGAGTTTGGGTTCACTACCCCACTCCTTCTCCTTGTGTGCTGAGAGAACCTTGGCTCTTATTTGCTACATCTAGGTGATTTGAGCAGTATTCAAGAGCAGTTGGTATGACCAGGTTTCAAGAGGTGTGAGCTTTGAGCTTGTTCTTGCTATGTGTAAGAAACCACCAAAATTTGAATAACCTATCCACCCAACTCAAGGCAAACATCAGTAGACACACAAGAGATCAGAACATGGACTTTTATCTAGTCTGATCTCCAAAACATTTTAGCAAGACAAACACAACACAAATGGACAATAGACTTCATCATTCTGTCCAAGTAACCACACTGAGTTATAATCATAAAAGGACATTCAGTCCACCCAAGTAACACCTCACCCTAAGAACAAGGCTAAACAACATTTTAGGACAATTTTCTAGATAGAATCAGACACCACAACTTGACAATTATGAATAATTTTCTGAAGCAGAGATTAGACAAGAACAACAACCTAGTCTTAATAAAAGATGAGATAAGATATCGAACAACAATTCAACATTTCAATAGACATTACAAATTTTCTAAACAACCTAGGATCAAACAACAAAAAATAGAATTCTAGATAATTTAAGACAAGATCTAGAACAGTAACTCAACAACTTAATCAAACATTAAGATTTTCTAAGCAACCTAAGATCACATAGCTGTTAAACCTGAAGAGAGAAATGGACCACAAAAGGCCATGTGCAAAGTTAGGGCCAAAACCCATTAGAAGTCTGATCAAGGACTAAAGAGGGTCCAGAAGCTTCTGCGAGCAAAAACAATGATCAAGGTGGGCATATGATCAAGGAGGAAGTGTTTGGGAAGTTTTGGGAGCCATTGCACGAAATGTGCAAAAATAGGGTCGACCATACGGACGGCCGTAAGGACTGTAAGGACCGTACGAACATCGTCGGCCCAGAACACTCCTGGATAAACTTTATGGGCGAGTTTGGGTGATGGTCGAAGTGTACAGACGGGTGGTCCGTACAGTGTCCGTACGGTCAAGAAATTTGACAGTTTTGGGAATTACCTTCGGTTTAATCAATTTAAACCGAACCAAATATTTTCTCTTGTTACCATTTGAAGCTAAGGAGGCAAAAGGATGTCTGAGTCAAAATGGATTAGAATAATATGCTTTCCAAGATGCTTATCCGGACTGGAAATGAACCTGGACTTATCTTTGGAAAGGTGCATGTGCATTGGTGGCCAATTCCTGTCCAAGCACTCCTTAGGCGCGCCCAGACTGTTCCTGCCTGTCCAAAAGCGTGTGTTTTCTCCTGTCCACACAATTCAAACCGAGGCTCCTCTTCTTGTTGACTCTACATGCTTAATGTTTATTTGTTTTAGCTTCCTTATCTATTTAAAGGCCTTATAGGCGAGTGTAAACAATTAAGTGAGAGAGTGGGGTTTCCCCTCCTCCTTCCTATTTTTTTCTGGGTTCTAAATCTCAGTTCTTAGGTCTCCTAGTCTCTGTTATTTCAAGTCTCACGAATCTCTTCAAGTCTCCTCATTCTCTTGGTCTCATCCATAATCTTCTTCATCAAGTCTCTCTCTTTCGCTCTCTTTGAAACAAGACCAGTCTAAACCTGTTAAGGTTGGATCTCCTCACACATCCCATGGTTTCAACTATGATAAACTTTCATGGTATCAGAGCCAGGTTCATCAGAACCTGGTTCCCAGCATCCACACGCTCAAACTCTCTCCCATGGCATGCCCAGAAGCTATTCTCAGTTCATCCTCCTCTCTCATGTCCGTCCTGAAGAAAGAAGGCCAGTGGAAGCTTGTCCAAGCCATTCTTTTCTACTGTCCAAGAAGAAACCTTTCAAGAAGGAAACATTCAACTTGGACATGGAGAAAGTTGGTGTCTTTGGCATGATGGGGTCAAGGGGGAATGTCACACAGAGAAGGAGATGTTGGTTCCCAAACAGACAACCCAAAATTTGTCTATTCATGAACCGGTTAACCATGGAGGTTCAAGGAACCAGCCCAGGTTTCTTGACTGTAAAATAATATCCTTCCCTTGTATAAAGCTTGAGAATTTTGATATGGCCGTGTGGTGTGGTGTGTGTTCATGTCCTGAGGGTCTTATAAAGTTTGCTAGATGCTGTCCCAGGATGCTTGAATGTCTTGTGTGGTGTTTTGATGTTAAAGGACATTCCTTGTTTACTGCTTGAATGTGTATTAGGGTGCTAGATAGTGTATCTGCTCTAGTGATTGAATTCATACTTATTAGAAATTGTTAAGGTGTTTCCTATCATCATTCACTGGACTGTTACTGCCTTAAGTTGATGCATCTAGATTCAAGTCAGATGCAGATTAAGGAGTTGCTTTTAGTTTGTCTTGAATCTGATATGATCTTGCTTGTGCTTAGAAAGTTTGCTTCTCAAGATTAGAACTTGATAATCTCTTGTTTAATCTGTTGCAAAGCTTGAGACATTGGTGATCAAACTTGATGATTAGTCAAAGTTTGATCCCAATGCATTTGTGGTATAATCTGTTCTTGAGTTTGAGTGTTGTACATGGACATAAAATGTTCAGTGTCTAACCAAACCAAGTAAGAAAAGGCGTTGCCCATTGAGAAGCAATGGAGAGATTTCTTGTGTGTAGAGATGGTGGCGGTAAGGCACTGCTGTGGAAGTGGTGTGGTGCTAGTTCAAAGAGACACACAAGTAGGTGTGGTCATCACTTAAGTCCAGAGAAGACTAGTGACCAAAGGCACTGGACTTGAAGAAATGATGAACACGGTTTTAGAACTCTCTTGAGCTCATTCCAAGTTTGGATTCAAATCTCAGCCAAACTTGATAAAGGAACTCAAATGAGCTACCAGAAGTACCATCAAGCTCAGTGACATGTTTCATGCTCACTATTGCAAGTCCAAGAAGAAAACCGACCGGGTCAGACTCAAGAGGTTTCATTGGTGGTCCGTGTGAGGGTTAACATCAAGTCCAAAGAGTATGGAGGTGTTCCTCTCTAGCTGGATCATGAAGCTACCTGTTAAGGAGCAATGACCAGAGAAGAGTTGGGTTAAACCCGTTCAGTGCTGCTTGGATGTTAATAACATAGTTAATCCATCAGAGATATCAAGTAGGATTTAGAAGTGTGTATAGACTACTTGAATCTATGGTCTTGATGAAACTATTTTTTCATTAACATGTCCAGTCGTTTTTTTGCATTCTGCTTAGGTTGTTTAGGATAAATCTTGTAGTTGCTAGTTCATTCGGATTGAATCTATTTCATTCATATTGTTCATGACTAAGTTTTTTGCATTCATAGCCTTTCTCACCATGATTGTGTTATATTATTGGGTAGTATGTCTCAGCTATTTGCATTGTGATATTGAGAAAGCATTGTTGCAGCTGCATAAGCATATAGGTTCTTTTTCATTCCAAGTCTTGTTGTCTTGATTTGCTATTGTCTTAGCTATTTCATCCTGTGTTCTTGTAGCATTTAAAAGCATGTCTAAGCTTCTGGTTTAGGATAAGCTAATGGTGATTAGTCATCTGTTGCATTCATATTTGTTGCATTCATATTTGTTGCATTCATATTTGTTGCATTTAAATTTCCAGCCTAGTTTCAATTCTATTGCTTCAAGCTCTCTTTGCATCTTGAGAAGTATAAAGTGCTTAGTCTTGTTCTTGTGTTTTGCTGGTTTCAAGGTTAATGCATTGTTGAGGCATTGGTGATCAAATCAGATATGTGATCTTGGTTTGGTCCCAATGGGATGATCTGTTCTTGCTTTGAGTTTTTGTGATGTTAGGTACACATGAAGTGATACAGTGACAAACCAAACCAAGGTGAGAAGAAAATTTTCTAAGACCGTTGCATATCATCACTAGACGAGTCAGTCCACAAACTACAAGAAGTGTAGTGTGATTGAGTATGCAATGAGAGGTTTATGCCATTGTATGATACCACTTGGACATGTTAGTCCCAAAATCTACAGGAAGTGTAGAGTGGGATATCATCCAATGAGAGACTAACTTGTGAGGGCTTTTAAGGTGATTCAAACACCATTTGTTCCTGGTTTAAGGAAGAGAGCCAAAACTCACAATGGTTAAGACTGATTGTTAAGGACATGGAAATGCATACACTCATCAAGCTTAGCTCCTCCCCTAGTCTCGGAGTTAAGCTTGAGGGGGAGTCTTAATATGCATTTTCCATGGTCTGTCAAGCCTTTGCAAGGATTTCAACAAATGATCATTCAACCGGGTCTAGGCAATGGCGTGTATATGCAAAGAGACTGTTCAGAGCAGTCTTGGTTATGTGTGTCACAAAGCTCAGTTTAATGCGGCCTCTATACTGAGGTGATTGACACTGAAGCAGAAGGATCCACATAACCTCCCATCAATTTTATGTTGCCATGAGAAGGTTGCAAATGGCCGGGTGTGAGGAATTCAAGTGACAAAACCAGTCACTCCTCATTTAAACAAAAAGGGAAGTAACTTGAACTCAGTTCAATTCAAATCATTCATCATATCTTTCTAAAATCTCGAAATGACTCTTAAAATGCTTGATTAAAATTGGTTCTGATTGCTGTTGTTAAATGGAATAAGTACTTGTGCATTTGTCTTAGTTAAAACCATCATTGATATCTTGCATCATTTAGAAGAATGTCTAAGTTCCTTGTGTCACTGATTTTTTTTAAGCTATTGTGCTTTGTTTTAAGGGTCTTTCTAGTTGATCCAAATGAAATAGTTGATAAGTACTGATGCACCTTAGGGATAATGTATAAGGTACCATTTCTTGAGCCTTACTGAAGATGATCATGGTCGTTTCCTAGCTTCTCTAAGGTGGCTTTGTAGTCAGTTGAGAGGGGGAGACCCAAACCGGATTTATGAAGAGCTCAAGCCGATTTCTATGTGTGTGCAAGCCATGTGTTGTTGCTGCACTTGTTTAGGCCACGATCCAGAGTTCATTGTGCCCAACCACACTGGTTCTAAGGCATAAAGGCTCAATGCCAATCCCTAGGCCTTGAAGGATCTTACTTTTTTCCTTGCCAAGGTTTTATCCCTAAGGAGGGTTTTCTTTGGTAAGGTTTTTAATGAGGAGATACTTCAGGGTTCCAAGCTTGACTTAGGATCTATAAAGTCAAGCTTAAGGGGGAGGGTTAAACCTGAAGAGAGAAATGGACCACTAAAGGCCATGTGCAAAGTTAGGGCCAAAACCCATTAGAAGTCTGATCAAGGACTAAAGAGGGTCCAGAAGCTTATGCTGAGCAATAACAATGCTCAAGGAGGGCATATGATCAAGGAGGGCATATGATCAAGGAGGAAGTGTTTGGGAAGTTTTGGTAGCCATTGGACGAAATGTGCAAAAATAGGGTCGACCATACAGACGGCCGTACAGATTGTAATGACCGTACAGACACTGTTGACCCAGAACAGTCCTGGATAAATTTTATGGGCCAGTTTAGGTGATGGTCAAAGTGTACGGATGGGTGGTCTGTACAGTGTCCGTACGGTCGAGCAATTTGACAATTGTGGGAATTACCTTCGGTTTAATCAATTTAAACCGAACCAAATCTTTTCTCTTATTTCCATTTGAAGCTAAGGAGGAAAAAGGATGTCTGAGTCAAAAGGTATTAGAAGAATATGCTTTCTAAGATGCTTATCGAGACTGGAAATGAACCTGGACTTATTTTTGGAAAGGTGCATGTGCATTGGTGGACAATTCCTCTCCAAGCTCTCCTTAGGCCGCCCAGACTGTTCCAGCCTGTCCAAAAGCGTGTGTGCTCTCCTGTCCACACAATTCAAACCGAGGCTCCTCTTCTTGTTGACTCTACATTCTTAGGGTTTATTTGTTTTAGCTTCCTTATCTATTTAAAGGCCTTATAGGCGAGTGTAAACAATTAAGTGAGAGAGTGGGGTTTCCCCT
>CAJHQP010011192.1:0-15984 GCA_905132765.1 Moricandia arvensis
TCTTCCTTGTATTTCTTTTAATTAATTGTTGGTATGAAAATTGCACATGAAGTAGTCTTCTGCCATTTGGCCGGTGCAGTGTAACATTGTGTTATGGATTTTGTGCCTCAAAGTTCAAAATTGATTGATCCAATTATAAATAATAAGTATCTCACATGTCGTTTTCTGAAACTGTAGTTGCTTGTTGTGATCGAACAAATAAGACATTGCATTAAAGTAGGTAGAGGATAATTACGCTAATCATTCCCGGTTACAATACATAGCAAGAAACTAGATGTTTCCATCATACATTTAAAAAAAAACACACACACACACATAAAGAAAGTAGCAGGTGAGTTGTACCCAAATGCTCAAGAGTTTCCTTGTTACCATGATCCAATGTAGAAGAGCTTCCCGAGGAAGATGGGGTTGAGATGGAAAACGCTGCGTTTCTTGAGAGACTCAGCGCGAAGACGTCTCTTGAGACTCAGGTTCTCGTCCTTGAGGGTGTCAAGAGTAAGAGAAAGCTGCCTAATGACCTCTCTCTTCTCTTCGTCCTTGTCCAACAGCTGTCTTCTCAGAGCATCACTCTCTTGCTCCAACCTTTCTTGTTCCAGTTTCAAAGTGGAGGAGGCGTCGTCTTCTACTTCTACTTCTTCGTCAGGGTCATCAATCTCGGAATGGGGATCATCAAGCTCGAGGATAGAGGAAGATTTAAGGTGATGGAAACTGTGGGCTAAGGAACGGTGAGCACGATAGAAATCATGGACGAAGGCGATAAGCTCAGGACGTTTCTTGTAGTAAGTCTCAGCACGCTGCGCAAAAGAATCGGCGTTTGTCTTTGAATCAATAAGCGACAACATGGCATTTGTCTTTGAATCAAGCTCTTCAAGTGTGGAATTAAGCCATTCAGACTGCTTAGCGTTAGAGGAGGCGCTCGTCGTCTTGTGATGACTCTCCAACCACCACCATCTCCTTTTCTCTTCTTCCTCTCCAACCATTTCTATCTGTTTTCAAATTTTGAATTTCTGACTTCCCCCTTCCCTTTGTTATTAAAAAATGGATTCTCCAGATTTCACGCCGTATCGTGCGATAGACACGTGTATCCATATTACCTAAACTCGGAGATTCTCGCCCATTTACACAGAGGTAATCTTTTTCCCTCTCACATTCGTCCCCCATATAAATAAGGCCCATTAGACGGCAGAATCGTTTTCCCTCTCGCATATATTAATGGGCTTCATAAGGCGGAGGCGATCCCATTCAAAAAATGAATCATTCCATGGCCATGGGGATGGGACTGGGAGAGTCACTGTTGTGTTCACCACTACCCCTCCCTATCTCTGCCTTCACCATGTCAATGAATCATTCCAAACATGCTATCTTTGTATTTGTTTGTGTTTTTATGTTTGAAGAGAAGCCTGTCTTCCTGGCCCTCGTTATCTATGCAGTATGTACACAGTTTTGGCCAAGTCCCATGCAAGAAGACAGTAGATTGTAGTAGTTCTAGACTATGATCGTTCTTTTTTTTTTTTACTTTTTCTTATATAGCAAGTTTGGTTGGTAGAATAAAAACGAGATACTTATATGTGTCTCCTAGCTTATACTATAATACATAAACAAAAAGGACTCATCTCATCTCATAGTAGATGTATAAGACCATTACAATCAAAGACCTGCTACGGAACTAAGCAAACTCACCACCATCATCAAGGATATTATTTATGGACGTGACTTAGCGAAACGTCCCCTGATTCTTGTCCTGCTTTCAGCACGAACCTTGCGTGATTCATATCTGATTTGCTTCTCGTACCTGACAATTTGATCAAGTGTCTAATTCGTGTTTCTTTTAAAATTAAGAATAGGTTAAGACGTTTACCTTCGAGATTTCTTCTTTGCTTTGTAGCGAGAGAGAGCAGAGCTTCTCTCAACGCTGTTGATCTCATGTGTCGACCTTGTTGTTGTAGTAACTGGAATCATCACCGACAGTGATGAGTCTTGTTGTTGTGGAGTCCGGTTCACATTATTATCATCTGAATACGGATAATAGTCTTGCTGATCCTCCAACCATTTCAGTCCACTCACCTTTCAAAAAAAAAAAAAAAAAAAAAAATTGTTTGAGAGAGCTGAGTCACCAAAGAAGAAAAGAGATGTAGAAGAAGAAACAATAATACCTCACCTGAGATTCAAATGTAGAAGAAAACAGATCGTTTCCCGGTTCTAGAAACATGAATCCTCCGGAGGTGTCGAGGTCAGCATCAAGGGTCTCGTATTTGAGACAACTAGGCTCGGATCTAGATAGTTCACGGAGCTGTCTGATCATCTCCTCTTTGTGTCTCCCGCAGGTGGCGTGTCGATTCTAGGAGAAATAAATAATAAATTTTCAAAAACAGAGGAGCTAGGATTCGTTTCGAATTAAAAAAAAAAAAAAAAAAGGAATAGTTGTTATACCTTAGGGAGAGGAGGAACATCCGTGGCCCTGAAATTGTGACTGGAACCACCAGAAGTGACGAGATCATTAAGGCTAACGATATGAGGAGGGGTCTGGGGAAGGAAGAGAGATTTGTCAGAGAGGTCATGGAGGCCCAGGAGTGCGAGTAGCTCGGTCACGGAAGGAGAGCCGGAAAATCCTTCCAAGGGACGGCGGGTATGAAGAGAGGAAGAGGAGGTGTGGTGTTGCCAGTCGCAGTTCTGGCAAAGCACTGAGCTTTCGGTGTCGCAGAATACGGAAGAGGGAGAGTCGTCGCAAGAGTCGCACAGAAGGGACCTGAAGTGTTTCGAGAAGAGCTGGTTCGTCACGTGGACTTGATTGTCGCAGGCCAGACAGAGCTTCGCTGAGTCAGCTTTGCAGTAGACCAGAGCCACGGTGGACTCGCAGTAGTCGCAGATGCGATGATGATCATGATGATGATGTTCTTCTTCGTTTGCCATTACCGAACAGACAGTAGTACAGTTTGGGTCTTTTTCCTGTGGTAGAGATGAAGAAGGAGAAAGAAAGAAAGAATCTTCTTCTTCTTCTTTAGGATCTGATATATTTTTTTTTTTTTGGAAGGAAATGCGATATTTTCTTCCAACTACTACTTTGGTAGCTTTTTTATTTCTCGTGTAAAAGTCGCCACCAAATGACGTTTACAGTGACGCCCTTTTTTTATTTTTTTCCTTTGACAAGTCAACTTTTCTTGGGCAAGAAGTTAAAATCTGCAAACAGTGGAACGGAACACACCCTACACACACTCTCCTGCTTCCTGTGAACATAAAAGGTGGACAAACCCTACCTTTTTACTTAGGGCTGGGCATAGATGCTTGATACTCGGCTTGTAATCGATACTCGACTCGGTTCGGTTTAAAAAAATAAGTACTTGCTATAATCAATTCGAGTAACAAGTAATCAAATTTTATTACTTGCAAGTACAAGTCAAGTATCAAGTTCATTTTTATTTTTAATTATTTGGCTTGTTACTTAGTTTATTACTTGTTATCATTTACTTGTTCGGTTACTTGTTATATATTACTTGGTTTATTAAATACTTAGTATCTATCTCATTAGTTAACTAAAATTTATATATTTGATGAGTGACAACAATTACTTGTTACTTACTTCCTATTCGTTACTTAAATGGTACAAGATCCTTAAAGTCGAATACTTGTTCTAATCAAATCGTATATTAAGTAGTCTATTTAAACTTTTACAACTATAAAATAATAAAATAGAATTAATCATTTGGTGTTGTTTGGTTTATTTCTCTTTTTTTCTTAATGAACAAGGATATATTTTTCTAAATTATAATAAAACAACTTGTTTACATTTCAATTTTCATAAGTAAATCAAACATAAGTGATATATTTATATAAGCATCTTATGTTTTTTTTCCTCAATATAATTTATTTCACGAATGACTAAAATACAATAAACAAGACAAACAAAAACAATAACATATTATTTATATATATAACAAATTTATTTACTTTTAAATTTTAAATAACTATCAAATGCTTTATCAATATTTATTAAATAATTTGTAAATAATTTAAAAGTAACAAGTAATAAAACAAATCAAGTAACTTGCAAGTCCATCAATTTTTTGTAAGTACTTGAAACTGTAAGTACTCGTTATTAACAAACCAAGTACAAGTCCAAAATTTGAATACTCGTAAAAACCAAGTCGAGTACCAAGTATACCAAAAATACCGAGTATTCGGCTTGTGTCCACCCCTATTTTTACTCACACTGCTACCATAAAATACTTGCTTGATTGGATCCAAAAAAAAAAATACTTGCTTGCTTAAATTCAAATATATATATACATATATATATATACATATATATATATATATATATTAAAAGACAAAATCAACACAATAATTAAGAACAAAAAAAAGTAGTTAGAACCTTTGACTGGTAACAGATGTTAGTATCAACCATGTATTAAGTTTAACTTTTTTATTTCAAATTTTAATTATTATTATATATATATTTATGTTTGAGTTACAAACTTGATTTACATTCTTCAAAAAAATTGTAAAATCAAACTTAACTAACATCATGCCTGTCATGTTTTATAAGTCTGAGTTAAAGTTTCAACTAATTTTTATGTTTAAAATAAAACTGAAAATAAAATTAAAAAAAAAAATCGTACACAAGAGTTTGAATTACGTTTAGATTTTTTTTTTGTAAATTCAAAATATTCTTTATATTGTTCCAAACTTTCAATCATATAAGTTATTCTTACTTCATTTAATTCATTTTTTAGTGATATTGGAACAAATAAAATTATGAGTAATTCTATTTCTTTAAAATATTTATTGCAACTTATTTGCTGTCAATTTTTTACTTTTATACGTATTAAAATAAAATATTATAATTTATTTATTTTTGAATTAGGTAAATGTATTTTTTTAATAAATACTTAATTTTTTATATTTATATTTCTATTTTATTTAAAAAGACTAGACAGCAATATTTACATTAAAATTATTAGTCATTAATATTAGTAAAATGGCAAAATTGTTATATAAATATACTGTTTTTGGTCAGTTTTTTTCACAGCTCTTATTACATAATTTTTAAATAAAATTACGTCAGATTACAATGCATATTATAACACAATCTTAGAGGCAAATTAAAAAACTGAAGAAAAATACTAGTCTAGAAAAGGTAATACTAGAAAATTCCCAAAAACATCGTGGCCAAATAGGGACGATGGAAAAGGAAAGCTCCTTGTTGTTTGAGTGTTGTCGATTTGATTGATACTTTTAAAACAGGGCAAAAAATGAAAATAAACAAAGAATTATTTAAAAAAAAAAAGAGAGACTTTGCCACGTTACCGACATAGCTAGAATGCTCGAAGGTGAGCTCATTTTTTGTTTCTTTCGTTTGAATGATACTACTAGACGAATTGGAACGGAACCCACAATATTGAAAGATATAAAATAAGAAAAAAATCAATGCACAATTTAATCAACTCCACTAATACCTTATCGCTCCTCAATTAGTTTATCATCTCAATTTGTTGTCTACGTCGATGCAACTAAGAGCACCATTAACCCTAGCACCCCTAATGGGGTGCTTTTTTTTTTTTTTCTTTTTTTTTTCTTTTCTTATTTTTTTTAAAAAAATAAGAAAAAAAAAATTTGCCCAATGATGAGCTGACACGTGGCGTGAATAGTGCAAGCACCCTTGATTAAGGTTGCTTAATTAGGTACTATAAGCACCAATACTTATGTTGGGAAGTGGGATTTTGTGGGAACCAAGGGTAAAAACCCTTGGTTAATGGTGCTCTAATTAGACTTCTCTCCAACCCTACTGTTTTAACCGGTATAACTAAACCATGACTGATTGATTGACTTAGTTAGCTCGAAGCATGAGTAAAGCATAAAGCTATCTCGAACATATGTCAGCTATACATGATAATCTCTGTCAAACTTTATCTCCACTAAGACAACGTACTCCTCTTGATGAACACTTAACACCTATGCAACGATCCACAATCTTGGTTTGCCTTTGTAATATGGCTCAAAACTAATGTCACTTAAGTTGATTATCATTCAAACAATGTGTATATATAGATAGAAGAAGCAACAATCATAAGTCATTTAGGTAAATATATGTTGTTGGTAGAATTGAACTACACTAGTGAGGATGTTATAGTATTTTAGTGTTGTGCTTACTATTCGTGTTGTTAGATTGTTTATTCCGTTCGATTAGAGCATGTTCATCTATAGGAATCTTTATGGGATTCTTAATTTTTTTTTTTTGATTTTTTTAAAAAAAAAAAAAAAAACAAACCAATTGTGGGCCGCCACGTGTCAGTGAGGTTCACAAAACAGTGTAGGAACTAGTTCTTAAAAGCGGATTTTTAGAAGTGATTCTTAAGGGAAGTAATGGAACCCGCCACTAATTTTGGCTAAAAAACCCCTTAAAAACCACCAATGGACATGGTCTTAGTCACTTTTCATGTCCCTATAGTTAATGCAGCTAGTGCTTTAAATTTTTGAATGCGATGCGATCTTGTTGAGACATGTGGTACCACATCTCGCATGTCTGATGTGAATTTGCAGCTCTCTTTATACTAAACCCAGCTGATTCGTAATGTTATAGTAATTGATTACACTAGACCTGTTCTGTGTCAACTAATACTTACCAATCTCCCGGAGCATTATAATATTCTCCTAAGGGGAAAACCAAATGCATAATCTTCCTTTATATGCATGCATAGTTCTTCTTCTTTTTTTTTTGAACACATGCATGCATAGTTCTATAACATTTTTATTCAGGATGCCAGAACTTAAGACATCCGTGTATAGTTTTAGTTAGATAAATATATCATTCACGAGATGACATAATAAATGAGTGGAGGTTGTATATATATGTAAGAGAATCAATAGTAACCACCACCAATATGGTTTTTGAGTCCTTTAGCATGTGTTTGAGCGAGCCATCCACGTGGAAGGAGATGGATGATGCCTTTAGCTGAGCCGACGTACCTCCCGCCTGTCAAAACTGCTGGCTAGAGCCGAAGGCTCGGAAGTGTGGGTCCTTGGTCAAGCTCATGTATTGCAAGGCTTGCCCCGAACTCGTAAAAGAGAATCTTCATGGTATGACACATGCAATACGATCTCTTCGTGAATTTACTGACATATTCATCGACGCCAGAAATCTTACTCGTTCCATCGATTAAGAAAAGTTAGAAGCAACGTAGTCGACGGAAAAATCTTGGGTTAGTTGATACTGAAACCAAGATTTACATTGCGGTGTGTTTGCTCATGTCATGTTTTTTTTTTTTTTTTTTTTTTTATTAACCAGGTGTTGAGCTTACGCCCCACCACCTAGGCCCGGCGCCAGCCTTTGCCTGTACCGTTTAGGGCCCTGGGCACGCCTCCCCCTCCCCGCGAATCGAACAGCTGACCTCCCAGTTTGAGCTCCCTAACTCGGGGCAGGTACCACTGGACTACGAGGTCCTGGGTTGCTCATCATGTTTTCATGTTTTTTTGTTCAACTTGCAATTTGATAAAGTTGGGAACCCGATAAAGTTTAATCTGTCTTTCTGTGGTTGAAGATTACGTACTAGTAGACTGAAACAGAATGTTATATCATTCCACTTTGGTGAATTCTAATATTCGCACGAGCTTCCTTACTTTTGAAAAATGGACCACTTTATAAGTAATCATCGAGATCCTCTCTATATATTCTTCTGGGTCTCATATATAATAGCGACAACAGGTGAACGATGTGGTTCTTTACGTCTTCCACGTCCTACACAACTTCCGATTATATTCTCTCCCAACTCCCTAGATCCCAAGTAGTTGGAGAACAAGAAAAGTTGTTCCATATATCTTGTAAAGCCCCCTTATATTTTTATTATTCCCTTCGACCTTTTGAACTCAAGCGAATCATATTTTCAGAAAAGCTCAAAGTCTATTTTTGATAGCTTTTACTCGGATTGGAGAACTTTGAAATACAATAAAAACTCTATAAATTAATAATATTAAGACTATGATATTTTATTAGTTTATAGAATTATTAATTTATGAAAAGTTTTTTTACTTAGATTTTTATATTTTAAAAAATATTTATTTTTTAAAAAATACAAAATATATTTAATTTTAGTGTATGCACATTAATATTTTTTTAATTCATCATTTTTATTTGTTTCATTATATTATTTGATGTATATACAACATGTTTAATAGAATTTAAACATGGTTTTAGATGTAACTTTACTAAATCTCATTAAATATATTAAATGTTAAAAAATAGAAAGATGATTCTATGAGAAAATAATGATAAATATATTAATTTTTATTTGTACTATATAAAATGTATATACACATGTTAATTATTAATTTATATTTTTAATAGGACCATATATTTACGTAGAATTTCCTAAAAAAATATCATTTTATTATTTTATCGATTTGTATTATATTTTAAATCTGTTCAATTTGGGACCATTTTAATTAGTATGATATTTATTAATTTATCAAATATTAATTTATAGGGTTTTTACTGTGTACTTTAATTTTGCTATCTTGGTAACTTTGAGAAACTATACGGAAATAATATTTTTGGGTGCAACTATATAGAAATAATGATGCTTTATAATAAGAAAACGAGAGATTCTCAAGAAAGAAAATTAATGATTTCTTGTAGCCATCATGATATATTCACATTGGACCGGGAAAGATCTGCTATTCTCTTACTGAAATTGCTTTAATCGCATTATGCCATCATTGATATCTTAGCATTGCCCAATTTATTCTTTCCTTCAAATTTTCAGGGTGGAAATTTACACTTTAGACACTAAACCTAAAGGCTAATCTTATCTACCAATGAATTCCACCGTTAATTGGTAGATCAATTAGTCCTAATATGCCTACTTAATTAGTTAAATTCTAATAATCAGAAGACGATTTCATGTGGTTAATTAGCAAGTCACTTATAGGTTAACGTCAGATATTTCCTAGATAGTAAAAGATTTTTTTGAAGTGATTTATGAAATGTTATTCATCACAAGTTTGTAAAGCTAATTTTTTTTTTAAAAAAACATGGAAACCGCCTGGTTAGTTAACATAATCATATATACAGTATCTTCTTGTTCAATAGCCAATATGAATACTCTCATCTTACATATTGTTATGTGAATATGTGGCATAAATAGAGAGTAGATGCATTTAAATATTTCAATCCAAAACTAAAATTGTGAATTGAATCCCATTACTATATACGATAATAGTATCATCAGAACATGTTGTCGTCCGCTGGTAGTTAGAAGTAGATATGGAAAGTCTTTTTGATCATGGAGACCTAAATTATTAGTGTTGTCAACAATAAAAAGAAAAAGAAAAAATAACATTTGTTGAATACTCATTTCATTAGCATAAACAGAGATTCATACGTACATCAACATACACCAGGTGATCAACTATACTGAAACATGGAAGAAACACAAAAAGAAGAATAAGATACATATATGTGATATGACAGAAGAAGACCTCGTCTGAATATCAAGCTAGTAGCTTGTGTATATCGAGCTCACACTCTAGCTAAAAGGGTTTTTATTGTCACGGAGGATCTCTGATTGGTCCAGTTATTAGCTAGTAAAGGAGGGACTGATAGGGTTTGATCAAGGGGACGAGAGAGCCACTAAGGTGAAGGGACATGACTTCATTGGTGGAACCAACGAGCTTGCCACCTACGAAGACAGCTGGTACCGCAGTGGAGCAGCCTATGCGGAGGAGAGCCTTCTCGATCTCACGGCAGTCTGGGTCGGTGTCAATCTCGTGGATCGTTGGTTGAACCCTAAGGTCACGGAACAGGATCTGAACGGCGTAGCAGAGACAACATGAGCTCTTCGTGAAGATCACCACTCCCCTCTCTGACGACATTCTCATCACCTTGTCCATGGGATCTGATGTCTAGCTAGGGTTTAGTTAAGTTATTGTCTGATCGATGTATGTGTTTCTTTGGTTTGCGTTTGTAAAATGCTTGAAATCTGCTTCGCTATTTATAGCAAGTTCGTGAGTATGTCTTTATACTCTTATTTTTTTATTTATTTTATCACTTTTTGGTTAAAAAGAACATTCGAAAAGTTATTATTAATATTACGATAAAATATCAAAAAGGAAAATAAATATCAGATGCCTAACTGAAAAATAAAAGAAGCTAAACTGACGGCTATTTGAGTGTTTTTCTTCTTCTTTATATTCTGTGTGTACACATTACTATAGAGTAGAGCTGCAGTTGTTTGGATCGTCATTTAATCAGACCTCTGACGAGTTGTTATATACCATTCGAAATATTGTTATTAATTTAACATTTTTGTGGGATTAATCGTGAACAATATTTGACACTGGCCCGCGATAATTTTTCGTATCAAACAATTTGTTATAATTTGGTTTAGCCGTTTTCATAGACCGGTATACGCACTAATTCCGTAAGAAAATTAGCGTTATGCTAGTACGTACACCTTAGAACCAAAAAAAAAAAGAAGAAGGAAGGAAAAGCTGTCAATTTATAATCTAAGAACGTATTCTCTTCACAAATCCCCTTTCCTTTTGATGATTGAATCTTTGCGCCAAAGAATGTTAAAATGAAAGAAGATTCGAGCTCTTTCGGTGAGAATATAATATATATGCATAGCAAAATACAATATGATTCCGAAACGTACCAACTTGCCAAAGAAGTATTAATTCGTTTCTTCTTTTTTTTTCCGTCTTATATTCTTGATTATCTTTCTTCTTATAGTGTTGATCTCTTCCTTCCGAATGTCCCTCTTGCCGGACGGACGCACGAGTAGTACGCTTATATCCCACGCACTGCTTTATTCCAATTGTTTTATGGGAGTACTTTTCATGTGCGTGCATGGCTCTCTTTTATTCAACCGATGCTGTTATGCATAGTTCGATATTCATTTGTATATCGTTTAGTTATTCAAAGGATGTGTTTAAAAAAAAATTGGTTATTGAAAGGAAACAGCTCTTTTGGGTCCAGTCATCAGATCAAAATATATTGCTAGATCCAGCTGATTCATTTTCCAAAGTTTTGGGATTGTCAAAATATCTGAACACTGATTATGTGCCATCTATGTTTTGATCAGCTTTCCCTGATTGCTTCGTTCTCATTTATGTCCCCTTCTTCATGTTCTGATTTTCAACATGACAACCTCTTTCTCTCTTCTTTGGCGCACAACTTTGCTATTTCAGTTTAGTTCAAAGTTCTATTTGATTTCTAATATAGTTTCACCACTTATGTTTTTTGTATTTAAATTTATGTTTTAGTTTTTAAATATAATGTGTTATTGCAATCCTCAAGGCCATATAACTCCCAGTATTGTGTCTAAGCCCACTATGACGATATTCATGGCAAATAAATTAATAAGAGTCATTTGATCCCACCAAAAAAAAAGAAGATTAAGGTCCAAGTTGAGCTGAAGCCTTGTTTGTAATCAGTTCCCAATGTCGCTAACTTTTGATTTAATAGATAAGATTCGGGTGCAGATTCGACTTCATATGTCTCCGCGGTCCGTGATGGGCCTAACTGGCATTGAACGTAATCCCAACGTATGGAAGCTGAAGCTGGTTATTCAAATTTCTAACCCTAATTGGAACCTAAGAAAACAAATAATCGTTTTGATTAGTTGAGTATCAATGGAGTTTCATCAGTCAGTCAATAGAGTTTAATATTGTTCGGCCAAAAAGAAATTAGACTGGTCAAGAAAGAACAAAACTAAAAAAAAAGTTTGTGAAGAGTGAGCTCCAAATACATTTCCGGGTCAAGGCCTAGTCAACATATTTCAGATATGTATAAAGTATAAACATGTTCGCCAGTTGATGTGATTATAAATAATATAATACAAGTAATTAAGTAAAAGACAAGACTAACTTTAATTAGATTCACTAATAGTGTTAATGCATGGACCCACTCACAAAACTAGAGTCGCACGCTTAAAAGTAGGTTGATTAGATTCACTAAAGAGATAATTGGCCGACGTACCTTATTTGAAATAACTTTTTAAATTTAATGACCATTTTGCTCCTAACACCACTCTTCCTTTTAGAGCTGTGTCACTTGTCAGTTATTTTTAGCTGTGTCAACTCCTTTATATCCACTTGCACCAATTGATTCATTCACTTCTCTTTTATTATATTTTTGTTCTAAATTTTTTGTATGTGAATTTCATGTTAATGCACTATATTTTTTTTGTAAAACATTTTTGTTATGATTTTTTACTATTTTAATATTATTTTTATAGTCAAAATAATATTAATTACACCACATCCTGATAAAATTAACATTGTGGTGTTATTATTGTCGACTGTTAATAGAATTGTTAGCTGTTAACAAATAGTGTAGATGTTAATAAAAGTATTAGTAATAAATATCCGAAGTATTAACAAAGGTGTTACATGTTAACAAATATTTGTAGATGTTAACATAGGTGTTAGTTGCTAACAAATACATGTACCAGATATATTAATAGAGTCATTAAGTGTTAACAAATTTTGTATATATTAACAGATATGTTAGCTGTTAACAAATAAATGTATTATAAGTGTTAATAGAAGTGTTAGTTGCTAACAAATTTGTAGAAGTTAATACATGCGTTAGTAATTTATGTTAACAGATAAAAATTGTTAAAATTTCAATTTTTCTATCGAAATGTGTAAATTTAAAAAGAATAGAGAATAAAGTGTTTTTTCTTATAAAATTGTAGAATGAAGAATATTGTAAGAATAAAAAGATTTATAAAAAGTAAAAAATGTGTTATCATTAAAAAAATTAGAGAAAAAATGCACATGTGAGAGAAGAGAGAGAGTGTTAGCTGGAGAAGTGAAGAGAGAGAGTGTTAGCCAAATCTCAAATCCTTTGGTTAAGGGTGTTTTTAATAACACAAAATCAAATTGTATAATTTGGTCCTATTATATCAATTAATGGGTAAAACTCAATTTAATGTATAGTTAGCTAAAAATCTTTTCACTAAACTCAATTTTAACAATTAGGGAATAAAAATGCCATGAAAATTTACTTACTGTAATATAATAATGGACGATGAATCCTTCTTTCTGTGACATGAATAAATTATACACTTCTCTGGAATCAGTTTATTTATTTCTTATTAGATAATGGAGAACTGACGATATATTCCTTAATTAAAATAAATCAGTAGTATTTGCTTTTTATCAAGTCATTTGAGAAGATATATTTCTCAAAGGTATATATTTAGTGATCAACTTTAGAATTTAATATCGTAAAACCTGTACTATGTATGTATACTTCTGTTTATGGGTTCACCAACTATATGACTTTTAGTTTTTTTTAATGACATTTAGATTGCGTTATTAATAATTACAGGGATACTGTTATTCTCACCTAAATAATCTATGTGGAACACAATCTTTTAGCAAAACAAATATGACGTATGATTTGACAAATAAAAATTGCATATAGGACCTAGCTTTCTTAAGAAAAATGCCTTTCACTATTTGGTTAGGACTCAATAGGAACAGATAGTTAAAAAGTTAAGAAGTTAAAATTAGTTTAACGAGCAAGTGAATTATTATAAATGCTTAAGCATGTTATTTTGAACTACTTTATAATAGATATACATGCTTAAGGATATTGTTTTGAGCTACTTTATAACACAAATGCTTTGAGCGTCATCATCCAGCGATTAGTCAATTTATATAACCAAAGACGTACATAATTTGTTTATCCTCTACAAGGTGGTCCGATCCACCATCTCCAGACACTTGTCCTCAGTTTAATTAAAAGAAATACTTATTGCTATATATTTTAACCACCTGAGTTAGGTTTTTGGGGAATTCATATAATAATAAAATAAAACCCAAATATCATACTTCTAGAACATCATACTCACCAGAAAGCATTTATATGTTTGGTGTCAAATTACATATTGTCATATTGATATATTGTTAGAGTATTTCTGCCTGTAACTGAAAAACA
Organism: Moricandia arvensis; assembly: GCA_905132765.1. NCBI lineage: Eukaryota > Viridiplantae > Streptophyta > Magnoliopsida > Brassicales > Brassicaceae > Moricandia > Moricandia arvensis. Next base: position 13,943 of record CAJHQP010011192.1, read on the forward strand.
TATACTGATAATAAGCAAGGCTAGGCTCAAATACTCGTCCGTCCACGAGAAGGCAATAAAAGATCATAAATGTTTTCCGTCTCAAATACATGATTTTCGTATATAATTTAACAAAACACGTAAGTGTAAACAAAGGATCGTCCTTATCTTAAAATTCAACAACACTAAGAGAGGAGTGGCAAATTAATTTCGTGTTATGCTTTTAAAAGAAGCTACAAACTACCTAATTATAGGCTCACCAATGCTGGCAAGCAGACTACTAATTATAGACCACAAGACGTGCTCTTATATGGTCCACAAGTTAGATATTGGTGCTTTAACTCTTAGTTCTTAATTATTTGATTGTTGATACTATATCGGGTACTAATTATAGATACTGTTATATGATTCTTTATATTAGCTCCTTCCACAACAAGTACCAAACTTACATGTTGAATAATAACCTTAGACAAGACTTCTTGGTACCCAATTATATATTCAAATTTTCCTAAACCCTAAACCCAGCTATTCAGTTATTCATTATTAAAATATACGTTTGTTAGGAAGGATGCTTTTAAAGAAAAAAAAACTAGAAAGAGCATATTACAAAATATAATCGATTAAAAAGTCTCAAAATAAAAAGTTTAAGAGAAATTAATTAGTCTCTGGAATTAAAGAAGCAAAAGGAGAAATTAGTTTGACCTGCCACATTGTCTCCCCAGTGAGGCTTTATTGACCTAGACCTCTCTCTTTGGTTGTATAACACGTCATCACCCTCGATGACTGAACATAAATACTCATTTGTTTGCGTCTATTAATTCTATAGTTGTAATACTAATAAATCTAATCCTTTTGTTTTCCTTTTCTGGTCAAAATATAAGCTTATTTTTTATATATTCATATTGTTTACTTATAAATAGAGCTAATCTAACAATACAAATCTATGTCAAAAATATTATTTATCAGATCTGTACATGCAAATATAATGTAAGAACCTCTCCCTTGCCTGCTATTTCTTTTATGCTATTATCACATATTTTCGTTTCAAAATTTCAGTAACAGCAGTTGTTATTAATTATACTTATAATTATAACGATATCAATCCTCTGTTTTATAAGTTTGATGGCTGGGAACTATCCTTCCTTCCAAAATTACACTTTGGGAGCACCTCATCTCATCATGATGATGGTTTAGTGGTGGAACAAGAGGAAAAAATGGTGATAAAAGAACAAGACAGGCTACTTCCGATAGCGAACGTAGGAAGGATCATGAAGAACATTCTCCCACCAAACGCAAAGATCTCTAAAGAAGCAAAAGAGACTATGCAAGAATGTGTCTCCGAGTTCATAAGCTTTGTCACTGGAGAAGCCTCCGATAAATGCCACAAGGAGAAGAGAAAGACAGTTACTGGAGACGATATCTGTTGGGCTATGGCAAATCTAGGGTTTGATGATTACTCTGAGCAGCTCAAAAAGTACTTAAATCGTTACCGAGTTATTGAAGGAGAGAGATCCAATCATCAGGGCAAAGGAGGAGTTAAATTTTCATCGGATAGTTAATCGATCAGTGGTTACTTGTTTGATTTCCCTTTTATTTACATGCTCAACTCTTATATATGATATGTGTATGTGGTTTGAGGCTGTGGAGAGATCAGTGCTAGTCGTCGTTCTTCCCTGAGTTTGTTAATTTTTATCGTGAAATTTAAGGGTGCTTTCAATCCTATTTCATATATACACTCATAAAGTATATAGTATAGGACAGAAGGGTTGATTAATGGTCTATAGATTCAGAAAGTGGGGATTGGTATATATATATATATATATATATATGTCCATATCTATATGCATATGATCAGCAATACATGAACCAGTATTAGGAAGGATGAGGTTTTTTTGGTCATTGTATAACTTGGAAATATAGATATAATATATATATTTAAACGACTTCCACGATATATGTATAGACTGACTGGACTAGGGGCATTTAGTTATAATATAGTTCTCCAGGCAATATATAGGCAAGGTCTTGCCGGGTAACCCACCTATAACGGTTGTCTCTGTCAT
>CAJHQP010011193.1:0-15978 GCA_905132765.1 Moricandia arvensis
TTAAGAAGTCTCGCAAAACGGTTGAATTGGATTAGAAGGATGAATGGTACGAAACAATCTTTCAACCATACATAAGCAATCTTTAATTCATGTATATGGACCGAATGGCTCTACTACCTAAGCGACCTCCCTCATGCTATAACCACAAATGACGAAAATTACACACTTGCGACTAGTTCCTAGTCTTCTTAAAACATAAGTGTCTCAGCAATATTGGAGGATGGATCACGCATGAAGAGAGCCGAGAAGTGTGATGAAGGAAGGAGTGCGTTGGCAGCATACAAATAATTCCCTAAAACAGGTCGATCGAAATTACCGAGTCCCAAAATTAGAAATCAAGCTTGATATCGCTTTAATTCAATCATAAAACACAATTAGAGACATTCCATAATTTGAAGAAAAAATAAACACAAAACATAAGATGAGACCAAATACAAATAATAATGATTATTAAATAAATTGACATAGTAGCATAATAAATAATATTACACGAGGTGATATAGGATTATTGTATTGCTCTAATACGTACAGAGCCTGCTACGATGATGAATTTGACGTAATGTGAGAAGATTAGATATAAAGTATGTATGTATTTAGGACATATATGCATGTGACTAATAAGAGTATTTAAGTATACCTTATTTGAGTAATAACTAAACTGGGGAAGACGCTTAAAGTTGTTATGTAAACATTGGTGATCTTACGCCTCTCATCTCCCTCTCGCTTAAATTGAGCATAAATTGTATGTAGATTGTACACAGCGAGTAAACCATGAAATATTTTAGCTTATGTCTTAAGAAAGTATATTAATATTAAATAATCCAAGATTATAAGTTGGAGTGCGGAAACTTGGAAGTAATAATATAGGAACAACATTTACAATATTAATTAGTTTTACTTTTACTACCAAATATTATTGCAGAACCTACTACTTTGTGTACACATACTAAATTTAATTTTATGAGAGCCATAGTCAAGCTATTATTTCTAATTATTCAATATTAAACACGTTTTTATATAAGATAATTAATAATTAGAATTGCTGCATATGCGCGCATAGAACTTTTTATGATACTCTAATTCTCGATTTATATTTTTTTATAATTTCTATAATAAGACCTACAATAAATGAAATTATTATACAATGGATAATTATAGTACAAATCTATACCTATTCCTGAAAAAGTTATTATACAGTCCATATTCTTAAAATAAACTAAAGCCAGAAGAAACATTACAGATTCCTACTAGATCATTACAATTGCTGAAAAGCCAAGCAAAGCAAGAAACCCCCTGCCTCTACCTAACTATCTTTCTCTTTAATAAATCATACACATTCACATAAAGCAAATATGCACACATCTTTTCTCTTCTCTCTCTCTCTCGAGGCGCCATCAAGCAATCAAACACAACACAAAGCATGAATGTTGTCTCGGAAGAGATAAGATTCTCTAGTTACTTGGGGACTATAATAACAGACAGTGTACTCCTTGTCCTATTCGTCCCTCTAACCCTTCAACACAGTAGCTCTCCTCTCGTACACCTCTGCACTATAAAACTTCTTCCAAAAGGTAAAGAACTTCTCTATCTCCTTATACACTTCTATAAACAGAACTGAGTTATCCACCACAAGATGGGTTCTTCTCTGTTCAGTTCTCTGCTTGTTTCTGCTTCGTGTTCTGCTCGAAGTTTGTTTGCTCTGTGTTCTCTTGCGCGCATACGTTAGATCAGAAACGTATGTGTAACGTCACACGTACATAGCAACGTGAGACAACCGTATATCTTATTTTTATATAACTTTTTATTTGTTGTTTATATCTCAGTGATTGAAGTTTCTAATTTTTACTCGCTTTCTTTGACTAGAGACGACTGAAAGATAAAAAATGTAGACCCCTTTTCCTCCTCTCTTACAATTATTTTCTCCTATTTTAATGATTTTGAACTCGTAGATTTTTTTTAAAATGTCAGTGTACTTATAAACCATGACGTGATTACAAGTCTTTCAGTTCGTACACGAGAATGAGTGTAGAGTTTAAGATCACAACTCTTAGTGTAACTTAATAAGAACTAAACAAGACAAGAGAGTAGAGCTAAGAGAATCTCAAACGAACGTAGATTGCCTTGTTTCTTTCACATGGATGTATGTCATACAAATCTCAATTCTATTGTTTTGTATTGGTACTCTGTTTTTTCGAGCTTAGTTGTTTTTTCAGAAATATCATTCTCTGTGCATACAAATATAACGCAGAGAGTTAATAACATTATATACGCATTAGTACTCGCATATATGATCCTTCTGTATTTATCTATTTTCTCCATTTTCCTTTTACTTTAGCGTTTATCTTGTTAGTATCCCATACGAGATTTATGAATCATGTTATTCTCTCTATGCATAGTTGATTTTTCCGTTGCAAGAAGATAAAATCACATTTTTTAGGACGAAAACGCGAATAAATGCGACAAATATTTCCTAATGTTATTCACGACGGACGTGTGTAGCTGCACAACCATGTGTGAGCGTATATGATTACATGACAATAAACGATCAATGCACATAGCTAGTTGATATTATTCAGTAATACTCTCTTATGTCTTTTTATTTTGACAATGATTTGTGATGTTGTTTAGGTGTTCTTGAAGAAAGCAATGGAGTAAGCTAAACTCGCGAAGCTGTTTTGTGAGACTGGTTAAGCATAATGAAAGAGAAATGAAAGCACAGGTAATGAAGCTGAGCTTCTGAGCAGAGATCAATACAGCTCTGGTTCAATCTCAACGAACACTCTCTAAGACTGAGAAGACCTAATGAATTCAGAACAATGCACACAATCTCTTCATCAGCTCTATCTCTTCATCAAGCTCATACCTCTCTCAGCCTCTGCTTCTGGACAATCATCAATTATAATCAAGAATGTTACAGCAAAGATCTGGACTGGAAGAACAAAAGACTCAGCGTATGTATTTTACTTTGTTATTTGGTGTTAATGTATGAGCTATAGTAGTATCCAGCAGTTTGTTAATGAAAGAAGATTCTCTTCTATGTACAAGAAGACAGTGTCTCTTGTGTGTAGTCTCTCAGTCATATTACACTTGTCTATTCTCAGATGTTACTTAAAAATACTTTCTTGCTTTCTGTGGGTGTGTTTGGGTTTAGGATATGGTTGATTCTTGGACTAACTTGTCTACTGCTAGCTTATAATATTTTTGTCAGTCAGTATTCTCTCTCATGTATTTTTCTCAATGTATTCAGTTTCTTCTATATAACAAAAAATAGTCCTCAATATTTATATATGCATCTCAATTTAACATAGGATATGCGCACTACAGATATTCCATTATTCTGCTGTTACAGTAGTTCTACTAACTTTTTGGAATGAAATAAAAAACAGATAGATGATGCGATGATTTAGAAAAAACCATGATTTTACATATAATCATGTTAACCTTTTAGTACAATTAAACTAGTATTGAGCAGTATAAGCAAGAAGGAGATGTGTCGACGATGTGTGTAGCATAGTCTAAGTCACGTGCATGAAGTTGTATCCATTATACCCTAGACTGAAGAATTTTAATAATAGGCCATGTGTCATCTGAACAAGTCTAATATTACATGGTTCGTAATTCAAGCCAATGTCTTGATATAGTGTCAGAATATCAAATATACGTATGATAATTATCTTAACCATAAAGACTGGATATAATTGCCACAAATATATTTACACAACTATAGGCATGCTTACTTGCTCTACACAGCTGATGTTAATCACTGATTTACATGAAAGTATGTGGACGCAATAATAGAGTAAATCATCATAAGTAGCTTTTTTTGTAACATTAACACACATCAACCGTGGGATTCAGCGCGCTTCTTGGCAGAGAGATGAGACAGAGAGGCTTTTCATGTCTGATCTATGTGACTCTCAAGCCACCAATTCATTAGTCAGAAACTTCATTTTTTCTTTGAAAACGTAACTACGAGTTTGGTCTTATTGACTTTATTTTGTCACTCTACAGTCTAAACATCAAACTCATGCATTACCATTTTATTTATATTTATTGTATTTGTCTTCGCGTTTCATTTCAATCTTTTAAGGTTTCAATTGCTTTTTACATCTTTTTTTCATATTGACAGCAAGGTCTCATAAAAGATTCACAAAATAAACTGATAAATTAAAGGACAATTTTTGAGCACATCATCGTTTTAGCTGAGATTTACCATTAGTTTATTAAAGTAACACTAAGAAACGATACTGACTTTACATGCAATTCGTTTGTGGTCTAACGTGTATATTTTGATTTTTTTGTTGATAAATACTTGGCATTAATCTTGTACTAGCTAATTGCAATGTATCTGTTAGTTAAACCAAACAATAATCTGTCAATAGACATTTTTTAATAATTTCAATATTCGTTCAAAATGATTATAACTGATACAAAAGTAATATTTACCTCTGGTATGTCTTGCATATTAAATGTGTAGAAAATGAACTGGAGAAATAAAGAAAGATGTCGCATGAACTCGAGTGTGTGTATGAAAAATGAAATTAGAGTTGAAACAAGAACATCATGATATAAATTGGCAAAATGAATATCATCATACTATATCATCATAAAACAAAGCAAACTCGAAGTCAACATGAAATCTCAGTTTAGAGATGTCCGATATATGATTACTCCATCTTTGGAAGACCATGCAAGGCATAATCATCTGACGTAAGAATTAATTATGGATGGACTTCGTTTCAATTTCTATAATCATTGTTCTTCTCATTGTTATTTATGAGACTATATATTATTATACGGACAATATATGCTATAGGGTTTGAGTTACGATGTATAATATTTTGACCCTTTATTTGCATTTGTTACTCTCAGTGGAGTGAAACTCCAGTTTGCGAAACAATTCATAGAAACACATGATATGATCATGGTCGGATTTGAAAGATTAAGAGATTATAAACATTTTTAACTTAATTACGATAAAATTATTTTGACATTTTAAAAATATCCAACTATGTCAAAACTCATCATAGATATGATGAACAGTAGTAGAGTGCATGCATATAGTTTCTAACTAATACTCCTTAAATGATACAACAAATTCATTCGACTAATCGTAGGCGGACAGTTTTTGGAACGAGGCTTTTAACTAGTACTCCTTGAAACGATACCACAAATTTAGGTGAATGTTGATATGGAATTCGACATAATTGCTGCGCTGGCAATTTTATTTGTGATGTCATTGAATTTTGTGTCTGCGAAAGCATTGTGTAGTGTGGGACGCTTACACTTTCAACATTATTCATGCGTTTTGTATTTTAGAAGAAACAAATCTCTCAATTGTATGTAGAACAAAAAAAATTCATAGTTGATTTTTTAGTTTTAAAAATAAGTTTGAATTACTCAACCTAACTTGACGCAACATAATTACTTACTATTATTTAGCTATTATGCAAAGTCTGCAATATCGTTTTGTGCAACGTTACTTTTTGTGTTATGTATGGGGTTAGTGTCATTTATCAACGTCTACAAGGCCCGAAAGATGAATGGGCTTTAAGAGGAGGGTTAGGCCCATATATCATAAACCTTCATTTCTCTTGTATGCCAGAAAAACACCGAATCATATATATTGGTGCGGCTGCTATTTCAAGGTTCTCTTCCTCTTGTACAATGCTAATAATGTATTTACTTCTCCTGCAACATCTCTCTCCTTTTCGTTGGCTTCAGCTAAGCATCGTAAATGATTAAAACCAAGAGAACTCGCCCTGTTGCTGCTGCTCATAACCGTTATCAGAAACTTTTATCATAGTTCAAAGCATTTCCAAAGCCAAGACTCATTCTTAAACCTCCACCCAGAGATATCAACGCTCAGTCCAAGAAAGAAAATCTCCAGTGGACCCATTAACGAGGATTAGGGGTTTAGGTGATCAGGCCCGGCTTAACTTATAGAAGGGCCCTGGGCCAAAAAAAATTTTAAACCATTTAATTATTAAAAAAAATGTTAATTTTTTAAAAAGTTAGCTAAACTTATATTTTGGTTTGCATTTTAAGGATTAAATTTTTTTTTTAGTATATTTTAAATTTGTCTAAATTCAACACCTCAAATACAAAAGAAAAGAAGTTGGCCCATTATTGTTAAAAACAATACAAATCTGGATCCTTATTATTTAGTAAATACTAGTATATCATATTTAGGTGGGCCCTGAGACTCTAATGGTGATGAGCGTACAGACTTTGTTGAAATGTCTTTTTATTAGTAGATTAGGGTTTGGAGATTTAATTAATTATGTGCCTTTTTAATAACTGAACAAATTAAAAAAGGGCCTTTGAAATAACACTAAATTTTTTATGGATTTATGGGCCCATGGCAACCGCCCATGTTGCCGTAGTCCGAGAGCCGGGACTGTAGGTGATGGAGGTAATCCAGAGATTGGAATGAATGCTGCTACAGAAAGCAAAGAATCTATCCAAGAAGCATTTTATGGTTCAGATATGGTTTTCGTCACAGTATGTCTTCTACCACTATACTCCCAGCTTTCCACTAAGATGAATGTTTTAAAAAAAATATATTTACAAAAATTGTTGTTTTATGTTTTATAAGCACAAATTCCAAATTAAAAAGAAAAAAATAATTAATTTCTTGAATTACTATTTGTTAAAAGTTATTAAATTTAATAATTGTAAAAATGATACATTATAATAGTTTAATATATTTTTTAATGTATGAAAACATTAGAATATCAAAAACAGTTGTACACTTCCATGTCGTCTGTCATTTCGTTCTCTCCATAGTATATGGATAGAGTCGCACTTATGCTATGGGAGAGAACGTCTTCAGGTCTCAATCCATATGCTATGGAGAGAACGAACTGATAGACGACATGAAAGTGGTACCCATTGTTGCTGCATATCTTGCAAAGAATGTAGATTGACAAATCAGAAACAGAAACAGATGCCTATCACTCCGACAGCAAGGAAAATTCCAAGCTTGTAGCAGCACTAACACTGCGGCTTGCCACAAGATAAAATACTCTCTCTGTTATTGATGCTAGATGATTAGTCTCTTTTCATTAAAGGTTGCATACAATGTAAAAAAGGTTTTTTCTTTGAATAAATTTAACATATATTCAAAAAAAAAAAAACAGCTACAGGTATGAGTAGAGTGTTCTTTTGCTTTGAGTCTTTCTGTAGATAGGCTCTATTTGCTGCACGGTTCTATAGTAACAATATGCATAATATGTGAGGCTAGATGCAAAGGTTTTACTGAGAAATGGTATTACAGAGTAATCAGACTATAGTTTTGGTACTCTTTAACCATGACAGGGAACCACTCTAATAATGTTTGGTATACTGAACATTACTGTATAATACTCCATGTAAACTACTGCATATGCAATATATCAAAGATAAGCCTAAACTTAGAATTACTATTTTGATGCAATGTTCTAGTTGCACTTGTATCAACATGCTTATTCTTTCATGCTATGCTGTTATTTGAGCAGGGAAAACTCGAGAAAGAGATAAGCATGTTGATACAAGTGTACAATAAAGTTTAAAAAAAAGTTAAAATTATTTCAACATAATTTTTTTTTAACTTTTTTCTATTTTTTAGTACGTAGAGACTACCAATGCAGATGCTCTGGCGACTCACTGTACAATATTCTGTCCCAAATATGTGTTACAATGGTGCATGCATCATGCATATATGGTTTTGGTTGTTTAAAACGATCATAACTTTAAATTCTTTATATGAAAACATAAGCCGCACAATCGGACGCATATATTTATAACAAGACGCTCTACTTCATCTTTCCCAATATTCTGTCCCAAATATGTGTTACAATGGTGCATGCATCATGCATATATGGTTTTGGTTGTTTAAAACGATCATAACTTTAAATTCTTTATATGAAAACATAAGCCGCACAATCGGACGCATATATTTATAACAAGACGCTCTACTTCATCTTTCACTGAAGGTACTTCCAAAGGGATCTCATAAGCAGTTCTTTAGGATGAAAGGCTGCCAAATATATATTTTATATATTGATCTCACTGAAGTACTTCTAAAGGGTACATAATGCACAAAAAGTGTTCATATAGAGCAAAATTTTGAAACGACGAAATGTACTTATACGTCTGCACTAAATATATTCCTTGAAAGATCCTTCGCGAGACTCACAACACAATCATAGTAAATTAAACTCAATAGATTCTACGTGTACACATACACATATGGTTTTGGTTGTTTGAACAAGGTGCAAGAATTTCACAACTACCTAACTTCTAATAACGTGGCCATATTTTACTTTATTACAATGTAAACATGCATGAACTTTTTGAAAGAAAATATAGAAAGAGGTCACAGCTAAAAGAAAGCTTTGTTACAGCGTCCAAATAATTATCTTGGATGATATATTGGTTATTAAACCAACATTAGTGTTCTATCCGCCGTGGACTTCTGTTGAAAATCATTGTCGAGAGGAACGGTATAAAATCATATCTTTTAGGTTGCTAGCAGTCTCTAGGAGGAGGAGGTCTTGGGATGGGTCTACAAGGGCCTATCATTTTCGTGTCGTAACTGGATCGCTTCCCGCCGGAGAATCTCCACATGGTGGGGGAGGTTTTGTGCATATCTTGATTTTACCTTTTAGCACACGAGTCAACATGTTAAATAAAAAACACAGGAGAAAGTAGTTAAAATCAAAGTTAGATTAGTTAATTGCTCTATACTCTATTTGGTACAATTATTCGCAAATGTAACTTCAATTTTAATGCGACAGAGATTTTTGGAATAAGAAGAGACTGACCTAGGTGACGGAGTCTAGCTTCTGTGCCACGAACCTGAAAGGATAGACATAGAAATATATAAAGCAACTTAGAAGAAGAAAGGCTTTTGTTGTTTTCTTCATTAGCATAATTGTTTGGTTCCAATCTGAAACATGTCGACAAGTAGCATACTATATATCTAAGAGGTCAAGAAAAATAATAATATAAAAGGGATGCTGGCAAATTGAACATATAAAAGAAAGGGTTTTGCTGTTTTATTCACTATCATAACTGTTTGGTTCCAATCTGTAACATGTCCACCAGTAAGAATATAGAATATATATATAACATGTAGAAGTCAACGAAAATAAAATTTTAAAATGGAAGCTGCCAAGATCAAACATATAGTGAATAAATAAGTCATTGATTTCTCCAACGATTTTGACATGTATTTATTTCTTAACAGATTTTCTATACGACTATACGCAATGGTAAATTTTAAATAATATTCTTTTATTTTAAAGTTAAAATTAGTCTCTAGTCTGATACTTTTATATTTTAATTTTAGGTATTGGAAATCAAAAAAATAAAACCATATACTTAATTCTTTGTAGTGTAATTTATCTTTAATTTATTATAATATTTTCAGTTTATTTTAATTTAAGTTTAATTAAACTAACTCTTATAGATTTGATAAGATTTATACTATTTGTATTTAAACTATATCTACTTTAAGTACATCTCATTTAATGTTTAAATACAATATTTTGAATTCTTTTAGTTAAGATATTCTGATATAAAATTAATTTATTAATTAATTCAGTGAATTTAACATCAATCCTTCATGTATTTTATTGCAGTTCATTATAATCTTAAAAACTTGAACAGTCGTTTTACATAACTAATAAATCTAAGTACATTTCAAATATTTAACTATCTGTAAAATTTAAATTTTGATCATTATTTTATCTATATATTTGCTAAGACTATAATTAAGTTTTAGTAAAATGTTACTATATTATATCATAAGTTGATGTAGAGAACTTGCTATATTTTTAAATTATTTTATTAATTTAAAATTTATTGATTTAAATTTTAATAGTAATATATGAGTTATCATCATATTTTAAAATTTGTTAAAAATGTAAATCTATGCATATAAAAGTTCTATTTTACAATTAATTTGGTATCATCTAATTTTTTTTAAAATATTATTTTATACAAAAGTGAATGTGGCAATGATACATTAACAAAGTAGAAAATCATTTATCAATAGCGGTTAAGAGATTTCTTCAAACATATAGCAATTAGCAAATAAATAAACATGACAAATCACGATAATTTGTATTCTCCAGCCACGCGGTTTTGTACGTCCAGCTAGCTGTAACATCTTCTGACTAATCAAATAGAACACTTAACTCAAATCCTGGATAGGTGGATGTAAGACTTTTTGAGGTTTCGCTGTATTGTAGATTTAACCGTTTACAGTTTATTGTAGATTGTTCATTGAAAATAGTTAGATGTGTTTGTAATGAGCGTTATATTGTTATTTATAATTTTAAAACTGAAACAATTGTAATGGTCTTTGTTAATTTATCTGTTGTTGAGTTTAACTCTTGTTGTAATCGTTTAAATTCACGAGACCATCAATTTAATATAAGCAACGGTTGAACAAAATATTGAAACATCTTTGTGACAAACATATATGTAATGTTGAAGAATATCTTTATGTTAATCACTTGCCTAATCAGTGATATCTTCCAGTGTTCAATCCATGAAACGTTTGATACTAAAATTTTCTCTTAGAATTCATTATGAGAACCATTAAATCCCAACCAGACCCTACCGCAACCTTAATCCTTTTGTTTCTTCCCTATAGTACTCTAACAAAGCTTATTTCGATTCACTCCGAATGTCATTTACAATGCTGCACCGTGATCATTGTGATGCTATATTTTTATTCTCGGAGAAGACATGTTTAGGTCATGCTGCTGCCGAATGATTTACGGCCTTGTTGATCCGACAGCCAGTCTTGTATTTGGCGTTGTAGTAGATTCATCCTGTTACGTAGTCTTTTATATTATGAGCCCATTGAATCTCATTATGGTTGCATATTCAACTGTCTATAGAGACATGCTTGTACGTTTGATCAATATAAAGAGATAAACCAAGAAAATATCATAATAAGATGACCACGTAAGAGAAAACTATGGTTACAATTATGTTTTACAAAATAACTATATAATAACCTCGCATGCAATGTCGTTACTATTACTTTTACCACGTACTGACGTACACATGAATTTTTGAAAGAAAATAATCAATGATAGCGTTGTCACATCGTGCATATATCGTTACCACATAGTGACTGGAATTACACAGTCTCCTTGGTGGGCAAATTCTATGTACATATTCAACGTTGCTAACTCTTGAGCAGAAGTTAAGGAGCTCTCCGGGGAACGAGTCTACAAGGAGGCCTTCTTGATCTGCTATGAGAAGCTCCACAAGGTGGGGAAGGACTTACGCCTATCATTTTTGTCCATTTCACAACACCTTGTAACACATTAGTCAAATCGTTAGAAAATTAACCCACCAATAAAATTATCAAAGGAAAATTGTAACTAGAGAATTCATTTAAAGTAATAACTTACTAAAACTGTAACTTTTATAATTTTCTGAGTAAAAGAGACTGACCTAGGTGACGGAATCTTGCCTCTGTCACACCAACATGTAAAGATACACATAAAATATATGAACCAAGCTTAGAAGAAGAAATTGTATTGTTATCTTCTTTGTCATTGTTTTGTTGTGCTTCTCGTCTCGATCAGTAGTGGGAATATATATAGTTTCAAGCAAACATATATAATCAACCGTATCGTGAATAAATAAAGTTGAAGTATTAATTAAAGCTTCTACGACTTCGTCTTCTTCTCTTCAGTTACGCGGTTTGTACATCAACTATGTACCATCTTCTCAATATTCAAATAAAGACTTGACCCAAATTCAGGTTTATGAATCTACATGTGCAGAACCGTTCATAGATTTAAGTGCTATGGGGAAAGCAATATAATAGAATCGATATTCATAAATTATTCAATCATATTCGTATATGCTGCAGTTAGTTGATCATCATATGTAATAATTTATATGATGATTTAATCGATAATTTGACTAGTGTTAAAAAATAAAGAATCTAGCTGGGTAACTACAGATGCAAGACTTTTGGAGTTTTTGAGCTGTCTATTCTATTAAAATATAAGTAATGACTTATTTCATATGTGATTTTTTGGACTATCATTAGGAATTTAACTAAATATATTTTATGAAAACTAATAATAAAATCATTATAACTATTTTCATCATAATATTTTTAGATATTTTTATTTTAATATAAATATATATTTAAAAAAACTAACAAAAATCTGTTAAAAAGATTTCAGCAAGACCCTAAGATTCAAAAATTATATTAATACCACTAGTTTCGAATTAGTAATGAAATATAACTATACATTAAATATAAAATAAAATTTATATCTTTTTCATATATTTTATACTCATAATCTATCATATTAAAATATAATTATTATAATGAAGTAAATATTATAAATTATATTAAATTGATAAATTAGTCTATTTTATTTTCATAATAGAAAATATTAATTTTTAAAATATATAATACATTGGCAGAATAATTGATAATAATCAAATATATAATAATACATTGCTAATAATCATATATATTAGTGCTTAAAATATGTAACAACAATTGATAATAATAAAGTATATAATAATCAAACATTAAAAATTATAATTAATAATAATCAAATAATATAATAATAAAACATTAAACATTAACAATTGATAATAATCAAATATAATAAGAATTGATATTAATGTTTAAAATATATAATACATTGGCAAAATATATTCATGCATATGTTAGTTTATTTAATAATCAAATGTAAATTCAATAAGATAAATATATAATAAGATTGAATAATGTTAACATGTAACTATAAATTAGAGGAATACTCTAAGATAAACCTAAAATAGTTTTTGTCATTAATATAGCTTTAAGAAGAAAAATGATCTAAATAGACTTTATTAAATGGTGTAAATATACCTCTTGGGTTAACTAATCTAGATTTAGGGTTTAGAGTTATCGGGTGAGATTTTGGAGGTGAGATTTAAAATTTAAAAAGGTAAAAAAAATTGAAATTTCAAAATAAAAATATCTATTTTGATCATTTATAGAGGTTATTTTCTGACAAAAGTTTTAAAAATGTTTAATTGAGAGATTTTCTCATAAAGTTATTGTGTTTGTAATGATTTATATTAAACATTAAATATATGACTAACATCACTAATGATATAAAATAATTATTTATATAAATGAAAATAAATCTGCGTGGTTCCGCGGATTAAAATTGTTTTAGTTATAATTATTAACTAGATTTTGATCTTGTTTATTGTTTGTTTTGGTTTTTTCGGTATAGATTTTCTATAAATAATTAAACATTTGTTCATGTTTTTGACCTCTTCAATGTGAAGTTTATGTCTACTAGTTAATTACTCTTTAGCGTGAAGTGTCATAACTTGATCATGGGCATATCAGAGATTGTTTCAAATATAATAGCCGTCGTGTTCTTCCAAAACTAAAAGCTCTCTTGTGAGAAATAATGATAAAAATACTGCCTCAGATTTTCTGTTTTTGGATTCTTTAGTTTCACACTTTCGTGTATTTAGTCCATGTTTCCTCGACCATGCTACAAAAACAAAGGAGAAAGCTTCATACAAAATCATTTTCCTATTTTGTTTTGTAAAAAGAAAGCTTCGCGTTTTTGTTTTGTGTATGTATGGAACACAAAAATTTATATGCTTGTGACTATATTTATATCAAATTATTATTATAGTTTTTGATAAATAAATAGACTTTGTGATGTTGCATAACCAAAAACACCTTGTGCCATAACAAAAACACTTGTGTGTAGTTTGTTCAAAAAGAGTGATATATTCTTTTTTTAAAAATAATAAAGTGTAGTTACAATTGTTGTTTGATAATCAAAATTATTAATCTTCCTCTTATTAAATATCATTAACCCATCAAATTCAAATTTCATCAAAATTTATTTAAAGAATCAATATTCATTTATATGAACCATAGTAATCAAACCAACCAAATGTAACAAATAGGTTGATTTTGTTTAAAAAAAAAATTGTGGCTCATGGCCCAATGTTTAATCATCTACCCAAAAATCACTCATGTGAACTGTTTTTTTGCCTTAACCTAATCTTCTTTTGCAGTGAAAGATGAAAAAAAAGAATAAATGTTATGAAAGAAGAAACCGTCTGGTAAAAAAAGAAACGTACCATTTTTGTTAGATAAAAATAAAACATGATTAGTGTTTAAATAAAATAAGATACAGTTATATATAAAAAAAAGACCTCAGTTAAAAAATAAATACTTAAACATAACATTAATAATAGGTCATGATCCTATTTTAATAGAATAGAAGTTTAAAAAATAAAAGACCATTTGAAATAACAAATTATGATTTTATAGTAAAGGTATAATATTTATAGGAAATATCAATCTATATATTAAAGTATGAATATAGATTGACTATAACTTATCTTTCTCTATTATAGCATTTATAACTGAATATAACAATAGGTAAAAAATGTTATTATCTTATACATTACATATTAATGTTTTGTTTGTAAACATGGTTGGTCTGTTTGAGTGTTTATTCAATTATATAAGAGATATCATACATATTTTAATAGTTTATTTATTTTCATTAATATAATATGCAAAGTTGAGTTAGGTTTAACATTCTTGTGTTTTCATTTATTTTTAGATTTTGTAGGTTTTGGTAATTCTAAGAATTTGGCTTAATAACATCACCTTATATTAACAACTATATGTCTGTTTATATAATTAGATAATTATGTATAAATAGTATAATATAAATTGGTTAAAAATAACAAACTATTTTGATATAAAAATATTAAAATTGTTAGCCATGACTTAAATAATTGATGACATGACTTATTGATAAATATGATATGACAATTACATTTAATATAATTTATATTTTGGTATAACTTTTTAGAATATAGAAATAACTAATACAACATCATTAAATTAAATTTATTTAATATGAAATTAAATAATATAATATATAAATATAAAATATTTTCAGATTTTTAATTATTATATAAATCAATTTTTATAATCATACAATTTTAATATTAAACAAAATTTTTGATATTTCAAAATTTATATATATTTTTTAAAAAGAAATTATAATCTTTTAGTTGTAACATCATTTATTTCTTTTGATATCTACAATTTTTTTTAAAAAATGTTTAGTTTTATTTTACTAATTATAAAAAATATATTAATTATATATATATATATATATATATATCTTTTTTTACATAATTTAAGATAAATTAAAATATTTATTTTAACTTATTTTATATTTAACTAAATTAAAATTTATATTAAATATTAATATAAAAATAATTAAATTTAGAATATTAACATAATTATACTTTTAAACAGAATTTAAATTAAAAAAATTATTGATGCACGCATGAAAACACCTAATAAATTTTAAATGCAGTGAACATAGCTGTCACCAACCCACCGATGACTACAGGAACTCATAGACGTGATAACCTACGATTCCCATTCGATCCCCAACTGAGAGAAGTGCCTAAAAAAGAGGAAAGACTCATAGAGTAAAGATACAATCAAAAATTTAAGAAAGAAAAGAGACATTAAATAGAATGACGAATAGTTCTTAAACTCTTCAACGGCTTCTTCTTCATTTTTTTTCTTTTTAATCTTTCATCACATATTCCTGCCTTTTAACAATTTGTTACTAAGTTTTCGTTTTTTTGTAAGTCATTATAGAATCGGCTAAATTCCAAACGGAAACCTACCGAAACCTTAAATCGCTTTTGTTAATTTCTTCCCTTCAAAACTCAAAACAAAAGCTTATTTTGATATAATCCCATGTCATTTATATGATGGTGTGGCCCCTGTGACTCTGTATTTTGATTCTCGAGAAGCCATATTTGGGACAATGCGGATGCATAATGGGAGTAAAGAAGACGCACATCTTACATATTTACTGAAGCAAGTCCATAGATATCCCTGATTTCTAAACTAATAGAGACCTCTTGTCTATCCTCGCCTCT
>CAJHQP010011194.1:0-15976 GCA_905132765.1 Moricandia arvensis
AAAGCGCCAGCCACAAGAACCAGAGATGTGAAGTGCTTCAAGTGCCATGGATTGGTCACTATGCAGTGAGTGCACTAACAAGAAGGTCATGATCTTGCTTGAGAGTGGTGAACTGATTTCTGAGGACGAGAAGGCTGAGGTTACTGATGAAGAAGCTGTAGACTATCCAGTGCGTGGAGAGCTTCTGGTCACTAGAAGATCCTTGAAAGTTCAGTCCAAGCCAGAGGAGCATGATCAAAGAGAGAACCTTTTTCACACTCGTTGCAATATTTATGATAAGGTTTGCAGTCTGATTATAGATGGTGGAAGCTGTACTAATGTGGCTAGTGAATTCTCTTGTGGCAAAGCTTGGTCTGAAAACTGGAAAACATCCTAGACCTTACTTGCTTCAGTGGCTGAATGAAGATGGTGAGTTAAAGGTCACAGAACAAGTTATGGTTCCTATAACCATTGGGAGATACCAAGATGAGATAGTGTGTGATGTTCTTCCTATGGACTCCAGCCATATCCTCCTTGGAAGGCCTTGGCAGTATGATAAGAGAGCCATCCATGATGGGTTCACAAATCGCCATTCTTTCACCCATAGAGAAGAAGAAGATTGTTCTCGCTCCCTTGTCACCTCAGGAGGTTCATCAAGACCAAGTTCAACTCAAGCTCAGGAGACAAGAAGCTAAAGACAAAGAGAAATCACCTGATGAAAAGAAAGACAAGGAGATTCACCTCATGGCCAAAAACAGTGAGGTTAAGAAAGCTATGTATCTCCAACAGTCAATGCTTTTGTTTGTCTTTAAAGGATCACTAATGACCTCTTCTGACCATGAACCGGTTATACCGAGTGAGTTTAAGCTTCTTTTGCAGGAGTTTGCTGATGTATTTCCAGAAGAGAGCCCCAATGGATTGCCACCAATCAGAGGGATTGAACATCAAATAGATCTTGTTCCTGGAGCTTCTCTTCCCAATCGGCCAGCTTATAGAACCAATCCTGAAGAGACTAAAGAACTACAGAGGCAGGTTGATGAGTTGATGGAGAAAGGCCACATAAGAGAAAGCATGAGTCCATGTGCTGTTCCAGTCCTCTTGGTGCCAAAGAAAGATGGAAGCTGGCGCATGTGTGTAGACTGCAGAGCCATCAACAATATCACTGTAAAGTACAGACATCCTATCCCTAGACTTGATGATATGTTAGATGAATTGCATGGTTCCTATGTGTTCTTTAAAATTGATTTAAAAAGTGGATATCATCAGATTAGGATGAAAGAAGGAGATGAGTGGAAAACTGCATTCAAAACCAAACATGGTTTGTATGAGTGGCTAGTTATGCCATTTGGTCTCACTAATGCACCTAGTACATTCATGAGGTTGATGAATCATGTTCTTAGAGCATTCATAGGTCATTTTGTTGTACTTTAATTTGATGACATTTTGATTTACAGCAAAAGTTTGAATGAGCATGTGAATCATCTGAAAGCTGTTCTTGAAGTGCTTAGGAAAGAGTCTCTGTTTGCTAACTTTTAAAAAGTGTACTTTTGGGACAGATCACCTTGTGTTTTTAGGCTTTGTTGTTACAGCCCAGGGAATCAAGGTTGATGAAGAAAAGGTGAAAGCAATCCGAGATTGGCCAAGTCCTAAGAGTGTGAGTGAAGTTAGAAGTTTCCATGGACTGGCTGGCTTCTACAGAAGGTTTGTCAAAGACTTTAGCACCATTGCAGCACCTCTCACATGAAGTTATCAAGAAGAATGTGGGTTTTAAATGGGAAAAAGCGCAAGAAGAAGCTTTTCAAAACCTGAAAGGGAAGTTGACTAATGCTCCCTTACTTGTTCTTCCTGATTTTTCTAAGACCTTTGAGATTGAATGTGATGCATCTGGTGTAGGAATTGGAGCGGTGCTGATGCAGGAGAAGAGGCCAATCACCTATTTCAGTGAGAAACTTGGTGGAGCTATGCTGAACTATCCCACTTATGACAAGGAGCTTTATGCCTTGATCAAAGCACTTGAAACCTGGCAGCACTATCTCTGGCCGAAAGAGTTTGTGATACACACAGATCATGAGTCTCTCAAACATCTAAAGGGACAACACAAGCTGAACAAGCGCCATGCCAAATGGGTTGAGTTTCTTGAAACCTTTCCTTATGTTATCCATTACAAGCAAGGTAAAGAAAATGTGGTAGCTGATGCGTTGTCTAGAAGGTATAATTTGCTGTCTTCAATGGAAACTAAGTTGTTAGGTTTTGAACAAGTAAAAACTTACTATGCTGATGATCCTGATTTCAAAGAGTATTTTAAAAACAGTGAGATGCATACCAGTGGCAAGTACTATCAAGCAGATGGGTTTCTATTCTTTGAAAACCGTTTGTGTGTGCCTAAATGTTCTTTGAGGGAATTATATGTCAGGGAATCACATGGAGGAGGCCTGATGGGACACTTTGGTGTAGCTAAAACCCTCAACATCTTGAAAGAACATTTCTTCTGGCCAAGCATGAGAAAGGACGTGGAGAAGCATTGCAGCAGATGTATAGTTTGCACTCAAGCCAAAGCCAAAAACCGGCCTCAAGGTTTGTACACTCCTCTTCCCATTCCTACTGCACCATGGGTTGATCTTTCAATGGATTTTGTGCTTTGATTGCCTAGAACTAGGAGAGGCAGAGATTCTATCTTTGTTGTTGTTGACATGTTCTCAAAATGGCTCACTTCATTGCTTGCAATAAGACTGATAGTGTTGTGAATGTTGTTGATATTTTCTTTAGGGAAGTAGTGCGTTTACATGGAATGCCTAGAACCATTGTGTCTGATAGAGATACCAAGTTCCTTAGCTACTTTTGGAAGACTCTCTGGTCTAGATTAGGAACTAAACTCTTGTTCTCAACTACTTGTCACCCACAAACTGATGGGCAAACTGAAGTAGTCAATAGGACCTTATCTGCTCTCTTAAGAACTGTGGTTAAGAAAAACATTAAGTCTTGGGAAGATTGTTTGCCACATGTTGAATTTGCTTACAATCATTCAGTGCATAGGGCTACAAAGTTCTCTCCCTTTCAGATTGTGTATGGTTTTAGTCCTTTGACTCCTTTGGATTTGTTGCCTTTACCTCTTAATGAGCAGACTAACCTTGATGGAAAGGCCAAGGCCGAGTATGTGGTTTCTTTGCATCAACAGGTTAAAAAGAACATTGAAGAAAGGACTAAAGAGTATGAGAAGCATGCCAACAAGAAGAGGCGTGAGTTGATACTAGAACCAGGAGATTTGGTGTCAATTTACTTGAGAAAGGATAGATTTCCTGCTGAAAGAAAGTCAAAACTCTTGCCAAGAACAGATGGACCCTTCAAAGTGTTGGAACGCATCAACAACAATGCTTACAAAATTGATCTTCAAGGTAAGTATGCTGTTAGCTCTACTTTCAATGTTGCTGACTTGATCCTTTCTGTGCAGATGATTTGGATTTGATTTCTGGTGAATACATGAGCATAAGGGGGAAGAAGCTCAATGGTTTTCATAGTTTTCATTGATAACAAAAAATACATATTTATACAGAGTACAAGACTTCATCATAAAGCTAATGCACGTCAGTTATACATCAGGACACTAAAACAGGAGCTAAAACCAGCTGAAGAAACCAAGGCCACCCTCTTGTTTCATCAGAAATATCTAAGCAGCAAATTTTGACTTCTTTGTTGATGTATAATAGCAAGCAGCTATGTTGAACTTTCTACAGTGCTTGTCACCAGCTTGCTTGTTTGGCTACTTCTCCTTATTGGATCAGTACTGGGCCTGTTCTTCTTCATGGCCTCTCTTCATGCTTCATGGACTTCCATTCCTTATAAAGATTGGGCTTCACTTCTCCATAAGCATATTGCGGCTGCTGGTTCTTCTTTAATCTAATAGGTGGCTGGTCTTCCTCTGTTCAGCATGCTATTGGACTCTTGTTCTGAATTGATCTAAAACCGGCTGGAACTAAGCAGCCAAACTTCTATGCCAACATGGGTGATATCAAAAGAACTCTCAACTCTAAACAATCTGCACATATCTTACTTGTGTTTAAAGAACTCTTTGTACTTAACAGATTTCCTACAACCCGGTGTACTCCGAGTGAAATGGTTTCTGCTTTTGCAGGAGTTCCAAGATGTATTCTCCAGAAGGACAATCCCATTGGCTTAACAACCACCTTTGAGAATGGGATTGACACCAGATAGACATTGTTCCAGGATCTAACACTTCCAAACCGTCCACCATACATAGAACCAACCCGGTTGAGACAAGGAGTTGCAAAGACCAAGTAGAAGGACTTCATGGAGATAAGGGCTAATTCGGAGAGGAGTTTTGAGCGCCATGTGCTGTTACCAGTTGCTCCTAGTGCCCTAAGAAGGAAGGTAACATGGCGTATGTGTGTTTGATTGTAAGAATCATCCAACAACCATCACAGTGAGTATCGGCATCCTATCCCTAGACTTGATGATATGCTTGATGAATTACATGGTTCTTGCATCTTTTCTAAGATTAGATTTAAAAAGTGGTTATCATCAGATTAGGATGAAAGAGGAGATGAATGGAAGACTGCATTTAAAACTAACATGGATTAGTATGAGTGGTTACTTATGCCATTTGGATTAACCAATGCACCTAGTACAATTCATGAGGTTAATGAATCATGTTCTTAGATCATTCATAGGCATTTCTGTTGTAGTATACTTTGATGACATCTTAAGTATAATAGCAAGAACTTAGAAGAGCATCTAGATCATCTTAAGGGCTGTCTTGAATGTTTTAAGGAATGAAAAGCTTTAATGCCAACTTGAAGAAGTGCACCTTTTGCACAGATAACTTGGTTTTCCTAGGCTTTGTTGTGAGTGCAGATGGAGTTAAGGTTGATGAGGAGAAGATCAAAGCCATCAAAGACTGGCCGAGTCCAACCCAGTAGGAGAAGTGAGGAGTTTCCATGGGCTTGCTGGGCTTCTATAGGCGATTTGTGAGAGACTTTAGCACCATTGCAGCTCCCTTGACTGAAGTCATAAAGAAGGATGTTGGATTCAAGTGGGGAGAAGGCACAAGAGAAGGCTTTCCAGAGCCTAAAAGAGAAGCTTACTCAATCACCTCTTCTTATGCTTCCTGACTTTACTAAAACTTTGAAATAGAATGTGATGCCTCAGGAATTGGAATTGGTGCTGTGTTGATGCAGGATAGGAAACCTATTGCATACTTCAGTGAGAAGCTTGGAGGAGCCACTCTCAACTATGCAACCTATGACAAAGAGCTCTATGCCTTGGGTGAGGGCATTACAAACGTGGCAACACTACTTGTGGCCCAAGGAGTTTGTCATACACACTGATCATGAGTCCCTAAAGTATCTAAAAGGGCAGAGTAAGCTTAGCAAGAGACACGCAAGGTGGGTTGAATTCATTGAGACCTTCCCATACGTGATCAAGTATAAACAAGGTAAGGAGAATGTAGTTGCTGATGCACTATCTCGGAGGTATGTTCTCTTGACCACCCTAGATGCTAAGTTGCTTGGGTTTGAGCAGATAAAGGACATGTATGAGACTGACCATGATTTCAAGGAAGCTTATGCTTCATGTGCTAAGTTTGCTGCAGGGCATTACTTTAGAAATGAAGGCTACTTGTTCTATGACAATAGATTGTGTGTGCCTAATTGTTCTTTGAGAGATCTTTTTGTCAGGGAATCCCATGGGGGCAGTCTAATGGGACACTTTGGATTGCCAAGACCTTAAAAGTTTTACAGGATCACTTCTATTGGCCGCACATGAAGAGAGATGTGGAAAGAATCTGTGGGAGGTGTGCTACTTGCAAGCATGCCAAGTCCCAAGTTCCAATCCCAGGGTTTGTATACTCCTTTACCCATTCCACACCATCCCTGGAATGACATCTCTATGGACTTTATTGTTGGTTTGCCTAGAACTAGAACTGGAAAGGATTCTATCTTTGTTGTTGTTGATAGGTTCTCTAAGATGGCACATTTCATAGCTTGTCACAAGACTGATGATGCATTACATGTAGCTAACTTGTTCTTTAAAGAGGTTGTACGTTTGCATGGCATGCCTAGAACTATAGTTTCTGATAGGGACACTAAGTTTCTTAGTTACTTCTGGAAGACACTTTGGTCTAAGCTAGGCACTAAGCTATTGTTTTCCACTACATGTCATCCACAAACTGATGGGCAAACTGAGGTAGTTAATAGGACTTAGGAACACTCCTGCGTGCATTCATTAGAAAGAACTTAAGGACATGGGAAGAATACTTACCACATTGTGAATTTGCATACAATCATGCTATGCATTCTGCTTCTAAGTATTCCCCTTTTGAGATTGTTTATGGGTTCAATCCCACCTCTCCTTTGGATCTAATGCCTTTACCTGAGTGTGAAAGGACAAGTCTAGATGGCAAGAAGAAAGCAGAGATGGTCCAACAGATTCATGAGAAGGCTAGACAGAACATTGAGCAGAAGACCAAGCTTTATGAGAAGCAAGCTAACAAGGGGAGACGTGTGAGGACCTTTGAAGTTGGTGACCAAGTTTGGTTGCACCTGAGGAAGGATAGGTTCCCCAACGAGAGGAAGTCCAAGCTGATGCCAAGGGTTGATGGACCCTTTGAGATCATCCACAAGATCAATGACAATGCCTACAAACTTGATCTCCAAGGTAAGTATGATGTATCAAATAGCTTCAATGTCACTGACTTGGCTCCTTTTGCTGTAGATGAACCTGATTTGAGGACAAATCCTTTTCAAGAGGGAGGGGATGATGTGATCATGGACCGGATCACTAAGGAGAACAAGGAGAGTCTAGATGAGCCACATGAAGCCACATTGCATCAACAACCTGGTGATGATGCTCTAGCCATTCCTGAAGGTCCCATGACTCGTTCCAGAGTCAAGAAGCTTAAAGAGAATGTTGTTGGATTACTCACTTCACATCCACAACAAGAAAGTCTTGGACAAGGTCTGATCCGAGATGTCTTGATCACCATTCAAGCCATCTCTACATCAAGCTGAGTTAGTGTCTAGGCAAGACATGGGGTGCGTGCTCTTTTCCTTGCTTTTGGTTTTTGTCCCAGAGGTTTTCCGGAGGAAGGTTTTTAACGAGGCACAACTTGTCTTCACATCACTTAGGCCCTATCTCGGTCCAAGGACTAATAGAAGTTACATTTTATTTCCATTTTAAGCTTATGTTAAACTTAGACTTATAGTTTCCTTTTTTGCTTAATGTCGAAACCCTAGAGAGCATGTTCTCTGGTTTCTTATTTAAAGGCGTCTCTACACCCATCTTGTACTCATCCAGCTTTTTAATAAACAAGTATCATTCTCTGACGGCTCTCTCTCTTAGAAAGTGTGCGAGTTCTGGTGTGTAGTATCCAGAGACCTAAGGGTGCTTTAGTTTGTGTGTCATATCCAAGTTATTCATCTAGGAGTATCAAGAGATCATCCATCCCTCTTGTGTCACCATTCAATCCACACGCCTTGAAGAACTTGAGTCTCTGATTCGTTCTTGCAAGGATCTATCCATTCCCATCAACCAAAGAGCATCCTAGGGACGCATCAGAATCATCCGAATGAATCACGATGTAAATTTTATTTGGACTCATTAATCAGTGTAGAATCACCTGAAGTTGAATCAATATCATTGGAGATTATGATGAAGAAGTTATCCCACTTTTAACCGAAGTGATTCCAGTTTGCCTGTTTGGAGATTTGGCAATTTCTTCTTGATACTAATAAAACCAGAATGAATCACGATGTAAGAAGCTTGATTTGGACTCATAAATCAGTGTCGAATCACCCTGAAGTTGACTCAAGATCATAGGAGTTATGATGAAGAAGTTATCCCACTTTTAACCGAAGTGATTCCAGTTTGTCCTGTTTGGAGATTTGGGAATTTATTCTTGATACTAATAAAACCAGAATGAATCACGATGTAAGAAGCTTGATTTGGACTCATTAATCAGTGTAGAATCACCCTGAAGTTGAATCAATATCATTGGAGTTATGATGAAGAAGTTATCCACTTTTAACCGAAGTGATTCCAGTTTGCCCTGTTTGGAGATTTGGCAATTTCTTCTTGATACAAATAAAACCAGAATGAATCACGATGTAAGAAGCTTGATTTGGACTCATAAATCAGTGTAGAATCATCCTGAAGTTGAATCAATATCATTGGACTTATGATGAAGAAGTTATCCCACTTTTAACCGTAGTGATTCCAGTTTACCCTGTTTGGAGATTTGGCAATTTCTTCTTGATACAAATAAAACCAGAATGAATCACGATGTAAGAAACTTGATCTGGACTCATAAATCAGTTTAGAATCATCCTGAAGTTGAATCAATATCATTGGACTTATGATGAAGAAGTTATCCCACTTTTAACCGAAGTGATTCCAGTTTACCCTGTTTGGAGATTTGGGAATTTATTCTTGATACTAATAAAACCAGAATGAATCACGATGTAAGAAGCTTGATTTGGACTCATTAATCAGTGTAGAATCACCCTGAAGTTGAATCAATATCATTGGAGTTATGATGAAGAAGTTATCCCACTTTTAACCGAAGTGATTCCAGTTTGCCCTGTTTGGAGATTTGGCAATTTCTTCTTGATACTAATAAAACCAGAATGAATCACGATGTAAGAAGCTTGATTTGGACTCATAAATCAGTGTAGAATCACCCTGAAGTTGAATCAATATCATTGGAGTTATGATGAAGAAGTTATCCCACTTTTAACCGAAGTGATTCCAGTTTACCCTGTTTGGAGATTTGGCGAATTTATTCTTGATACTAATAAAACCAGAATGAATCACGATGTAAGAAGCTTGATTTGGACTCATTAAATCAGTGTAGAATCACCCTGAAGTTGAATCAATATCATTGGAGTTATGATGAAGAAGTTATCCCACTTTTAACCGAAGTGATTCCAGTTTGTCCTGTTTGGAGATTTGGCAATTTCTTCTTGATACTAATAAAACCAGAATGAATCACGATGTAAGAAGCTTGATTTGGACTCATAAATCAGTGTAGAATCATCCTGAAGTTGAATCAATATCATTGGACTTATGATGAAGAAGTTATCCCACTTTTAACCGAAGTGATTCCAGTTTGCCCTGTTTGGAGATTTGGCAATTTCTTCTTGATACAAATAAAACCAGAATGAATCACGATGTAAGAAACTTGATTTGGACTCATAAATCAGTTTAGAATCATCCTGAAGTTGAATCAATATCATTGGACTTATGATGAAGAAGTTATCCCACTTTTAACCGAAGTGATTCCAGTTTGCCCTGTTTGGAGATTTGGGAATTTATTCTTGATACTAATAAAACCAGAATGAATCACGATGTAAGAAGCTTGATTTGGACTCATTAATCAGTGTAGAATCACCCTGAAGTTGAATCAATATCATTGGAGTTATGATGAAGAAGTTATCCCACTTTTAACCGAAGTGATTCCAGTTTGCCCTGTTTGGAGATTTGGCAATTTCTTCTTGATACTAATAAAACCAGAATGAATCACGATGTAAGAAGCTTGATTTGGACTCATAAATCAGTGTCGAATCACCCTGAAGTTGACTCAATGATGTGATCATGGAAAGCACCAAAGAATGGAAGCATGAACCTGAAGAACTTGTAGCTGAGGATGCAACCTTTAAGAGTGCATATGATGTGATCATGGACCGGATCACTAAGGAGAACAAGGAGAGTCTAGATGAGCCACATGAAGCCACATTGCATCAACAACTTGGTGATGATGCTCTAGCCATTCCTGAAGGTCCCATGACTCGTTCCAGAGTCAAGACGCTTAAAGAGAATGTTGTTGGATTACTCACTTCACATCCACAACAACAAAGTCTTGGACAAGGTCTGATCCGAGATGTCTTGATCACCATTCAAGCCATCTCTACATCAAGCTGAGTTAGTGTCTAGGCAAGACATGGGGTGTGTGCTCTTTTCCTTGCTTTTGGTTTTGTCCCACGAGGTTTTCCGGAGGAAGGTTTTTAACGAGGCCACAACTTGTCTTCACATCACCTAAGTCCTATCTCGGTCCAAGACTATAGAAGTTACACTTTAATGTAAAAAGTTAACTTGCTTAGTTTACATTTTTTGTCAGTAAAACCTAGAAGTATTATCTCTAGTTTCCTATTTGGAAGTTCATAAATCTGTAATCTCCAATTATCAAGTCACTCTTTTAATAAAAAAACCAGTGTATCCGAGTGATTCAGTTGCCTATTGGGATTTAGTTTTCTTTTGATACAAATAAAACCAAATGAATCACGATGTAAGAAGCTTATTGACTCATAATCAGTGTAAATCATCCTGAATTGAATCAATGACATTGGACTTATGATGAGAAGTTATCCCACTTTTAACCGAAGTGATTCCAGTTTGCCCTGTTTGGAGATTTGGCAATTTCTTCTTGATACAAATAAACCAGAATGAATCACGATGTAAGAAACTTGATTTGGACTCATAAATCAGTTTAGAATCATCCTGAAGTTGAATCAATATCATTGGACTTATGATGAAGAAGTTATCCCACTTTTAACCGAAGTGATTCCAGTTTGCCCTGTTTGGAGATTTGGGAATTTATTCTTGATACTAATAAAACCAGAATGAATCACGATGTAAGAAGCTTGATTTGGACTCATTAATCAGTGTAGAATCACCCTGAAGTTGAATCAATATCATTGGAGTTATGATGAAGAAGTTATCCCACTTTTAACCGAAGTGATTCCAGTTTGCCCTGTTTGGAGATTTGGCAATTTCTTCTTGATACTAATAAAACCAGAATGAATCACGATGTAAGAAGCTTGATTTGGACTCATAAATCAGTGTAGAATCACCCTGAAGTTGAATCAAGATCATTGGAGTTATGATGAAGAAGTTATCCCACTTTTAACCGAAGTGATTCCAGTTTGCCCTGTTTGGAGATTTGGCAATTTATTCTTGATACTAATAAAACCAGAATGAATCACGATGTAAGAAGCTTGATTTGGACTCATTAATCAGTGTAGAATCACCCTGAAGTTGAATCAATATCATTGGAGTTATGATGAAGAAGTTATCCCACTTTTAACCGAAGTGATTCCAGTTTGCCCTGTTTGGAGATTTGGGAATTTATTCTTGATACTAATAAAACCAGAATGAATCACGATGTAAGAAGCTTGATTTGGACTCATTAATCAGTGTAGAATCACCCTGAAGTTGAATCAATATCATTGGAGTTATGATGAAGAAGTTATCCCACTTTTAACCGAAGTGATTCCAGTTTGCCCTGTTTGGAGATTTGGCAATTTCTTCTTGATACTAATAAAACCAGAATGAATCACGATGTAAGAAGCTTGATTTGGACTCATAAATCAGTGTAGAATCACCCTGAAGTTGAATCAATATCATTGGAGTTATGATGAAGAAGTTATCCCACTTTTAACCGAAGTGATTCCAGTTTGCCCTGTTTGGAGATTTGGCAATTTCTTCTTGATACTAATAAAACCAGAATGAATCACGATGTAAGAAGCTTGATTTGGACTCATTAATCAGTGTAGAATCACCCTGAAGTTGAATCAATATCATTGGAGTTATGATGAAGAAGTTATCCCACTTTTAACCGAAGTGATTCCAGTTTGCCCTGTTTGGAGATTTGGCAATTTCTTCTTGATACAAATAAAACCAGAATGAATCACGATGTAAGAAGCTTGATTTGGACTCATAAATCAGTGTAGAATCACCCTGAAGTTGAATCAATATCATTGGACTTATGATGAAGAAGTTATCCCACTTTTAACCGAAGTGATTCCAGTTTGCCCTGTTTGGAGATTTGGCAATTTCTTCTTGATACAAATAAAACCAGAATGAATCACGATGTAAGAAACTTGATTTGGACTCATAAATCAGTTTAGAATCATCCTGAAGTTGAATCAATATCATTGGAGTTATGATGAAGAAGTTATCCCACTTTTAACCGAAGTGATTCCAGTTTGCCCTGTTTGGAGATTTGGCAATTTATTCTTGATACTAATAAAACCAGAATGAATCACGATGTAAGAAGCTTGATTTGGACTCATTAATCAGTGTAGAATCACCCTGAAGTTGAATCAATATCATTGGAGTTATGATGAAGAAGTTATCCCACTTTTAACCGAAGTGATTCCAGTTTGCCCTGTTTGGAGATTTGGCAATTTCTTCTTGATACTAATAAAACCAGAATGAATCACGATGTAAGAAGCTTGATTTGGACTCATAAATCAGTGTAGAATCACCCTGAAGTTGAATCAATATCATTGGAGTTATGATGAAGAAGTTATCCCACTTTTAACCGAAGTGATTCCAGTTTGCCCTGTTTGGAGATTTGGCAATTTATTCTTGATACTAATAAAACCAGAATGAATCACGATGTAAGAAGCTTGATTTGGACTCATAATCAGTGTAGAATCACCCTGAAGTTGAATCAATATCATTGGAGTTATGATGAAGAAGTTATCCCACTTTTAACCGAAGTGATTCCAGTTTGCCCTGTTTGGAGATTTGGCAATTTCTTCTTGATACAAATAAAACCAGAATGAATCACGATGTAAGAAGCTTGATTTGGACTCATAAATCAGTGTAGAATCATCCTGAAGTTGAATCAATATCATTGGACTTATGATGAAGAAGTTATCCCACTTTTAACCGAAGTGATTCCAGTTTGCCCTGTTTGGAGATTTGGGAATTTATTCTTGATACTAATAAAACCAGAATGAATCACGATGTAAGAAGCTTGATTTGGACTCATTAATCAGTGTAGAATCACCCTGAAGTTGAATCAATATCATTGGAGTTATGATGAAGAAGTTATCCCACTTTTAACCGAAGTGATTCCAGTTTGCCCTGTTTGGAGATTTGGCAATTTCTTCTTGATACTAATAAAACCAGAATGAATCACGATGTAAGAAGCTTGATTTGGACTCATAAATCAGTGTCGAATCACCCTGAAGTTGACTCAAGATCATAGGAGTTATGATGAAGAAGTTATCCCACTTTTAACCGAAGTGATTCCAGTTTGCCCTGTTTGGAGATTTGGGAATTTATTCTTGATACTAATAAAACCAGAATGAATCACGATGTAAGAAGCTTGATTTGGACTCATTAATCAGTGTAGAATCACCCTGAAGTTGAATCAATATCATTGGAGTTATGATGAAGAAGTTATCCCACTTTTAACCGAAGTGATTCCAGTTTGCCCTGTTTGGAGATTTGGCAATTTCTTCTTGATACTAATAAAACCAGAATGAATCACGATGTAAGAAGCTTGATCTGGACTCATAAATCAGTGTAGAATCATCCTGAAGTTGAATCAATATCATTGGACTTATGATGAAGAAGTTATCCCACTTTTAACCGAAGTGATTCCAGTTTGCCCTGTTTGGAGATTTGGGAATTTATTCTTGATACTAATAAAACCAGAATGAATCACGATGTAAGAAGCTTGATTTGGACTCATTAATCAGTGTAGAATCACCCTGAAGTTGAATCAATATCATTGGAGTTATGATGAAGAAGTTATCCCACTTTTAACCGAAGTGATTCCAGTTTGCCCTGTTTGGAGATTTGGCAATTTCTTCTTGATACTAATAAAACCAGAATGAATCACGATGTAAGAAGCTTGATTTGGACTCATAAATCAGTGTCGAATCACCCTGAAGTTGACTCAAGATCATAGGAGTTATGATGAAGAAGTTATCCCACTTTTAACCGAAGTGATTCCAGTTTGCCCTGTTTGGAGATTTGGGAATTTATTCTTGATACTAATAAAACCAGAATGAATCACGATGTAAGAAGCTTGATTTGGACTCATTAATCAGTGTAGAATCACCCTGAAGTTGAATCAATATCATTGGAGTTATGATGAAGAAGTTATCCCACTTTTAACCGAAGTGATTCCAGTTTGCCCTGTTTGGAGATTTGGCAATTTCTTCTTGATACAAATAAAACCAGAATGAATCACGATGTAAGAAACTTGATCTGGACTCATAAATCAGTTAGAATCATCCTGAAGTTGAATCAATATCATTGGACTTATGATGAAGAAGTTATCCCACTTTTAACCGAAGTGATTCCAGTTTGCCTGTTTGGAGATTTGGCAATTTCTTCTTGATAAAATAAACCAGAATGAATCACGATGTAAGAAACTTGATCTGGACGCATAAATAAGTTTAGAATCATCCTGAAGTTGAATCAATATTATTGGACTTATGATAAAGATGTTATCTCACTTTTGTAACTTGAAGAGATGAAAATGAACAAAAGAGAGAGATGAGATGGAGGCAAAATATTGACATCAAGAGAAGAGAAGAACATCTGTGGTACATAGGCAAGTGACATAGTTGACTACATGCCTCAACTACATGTGAGCTGATATAGTCAACTACCTGCCTCAACTACATTCGAGCTGAAATAGTCGACTACATGCATCGACTACATGCATCAACTAATAGGCAAGTGATATAGTTGACTATATCACTTGCTACGTGCGAATCAGTTCAAAATCAGAGTTGGCGCCAAGGAATTCAGTTTGAATTCAAATGGGACCTGTCTTTTTCTCGTCCAGACTGCAAGCAGAACCCTTGTCCTGCTACTGAGAAATAGATAGTTTATCCTTCCTTAAGAGAGTATTAGTTTACTTGGCTCCTTGTCTTGTATTGTCGTCTCCTGGCGATATTATGTCCTCCCTTGTCACGAATTACATCAAGAGAGAAACAGAGGAGTTCTCTTTGCATTCACTATTCTCTGTTCATTATACTCTCGTTAGTCTTCTCATTCTGCTCTAATCTCTCTGGTTACACACGAAGACTCACCCTCTTTGTATACTCAAGAACGACTTCTGCTATACTTTCATACATTCTTCACTGCATTCTCTTTGATTAAACTCACTTATCTACTTCAAACTCTCTTTCCCTTACTTAGTTTTGCGACCATACTCTGTCTTCTTCACTCTGTTCTTCACTATGTTCTTCATTTTCTTACATGGTATCAGAGCTTTAAGCTCTGATTGCCTAAAACACTTATCCGCAACACACTCTAAATCTCTTACTCTTACTTGAACGATTAACTAAGTTCGTGTTCTCTTATCTCTTTCCCTTTGACCGTGGATAATAACTCGGCCAAAGTAGTGCTCTATGTCTGTGATATTGGGTGATTCTCGCCATTTTCTCCCTGCACCAGAGTACTAACACTACTTACAAGACACTACTCTTGTACGCAGACTACTCTATCACTCACCTCTCACTCGGTTCACCCTCTATACCGCTGCGGACAATAGGTAGACAAGCATGGAGAGAGTGGAGCTATCACTATGTACAAGACTATCATCATACACAGCTACCCTAAGGAGCTAACTATCTCACGCTGAGTCAAGGATGCTGTGCCGCCTATGTTCACCGAGCTCTAGGAGACTGTGTCATGCAGAGGACATCTGAAGTTGGTGTGGGTGGGCACATGGTGCGACCGTTGTCACCTATACCTGTGACAGGATGGTCACAAAGCAGACCGCGCCCAGGAGCTGACGCAAGGGTGACTCAGAGAAAGATGAGGCAAATGGGAACAAGAAGATAATCTCAACTGGTGCTTCGTCTATCCTACAAAGTTCACTTGACACACCTATCATGGACTGCTCTATTCTCACTGTGAGACGGCCAAAGCAACTTGGGACACCCTACAAAAGGTCTAGCGTACACTTCCAACCGTTACGAGAGGATCTTGAAGGTCAGAGGGCTATCAACACATCTCCAACAAGAGTGAGATGGTATCTTACCAAGCACCTTGGAAAGTATAGCCAGCTCTGGTCAGAGCTTGCAGATGCTAAGGCGCCAAGCACCACGCATCCTACGCCGTCCTTGAAGAACGGCTGTGTGAGCAAGACAAGTAGTTTGGCTTTATCTCCTTACTCTGAATCGCAGCGTCACAGTGTGACCTTCTAACAAGCCCACACCTGCCGTAAAGATGG
>CAJHQP010011195.1:0-15965 GCA_905132765.1 Moricandia arvensis
ATCGGTGAAGGGGGCATGAGGAGGATCAAGACGAGGAAAGAAACTTATCCAGGGAATCGACACAGTAAATAAAGTCAAGGTGCAAATAGAAGCAAAAGACTGATGGTTGAAACTCGGAAAAAGAAACTTTCAAAACCTTGATCAAAAAATACATGAAACACCAGAACAAGAGATGAAAGAGACAGCTCCAAGATTCTGCAAATACCACAAGACATAATTGTGCAATGACCCTGTCTTAGAGTAAAATTTTAGGTCGTGAAAATCCAAACGCTAGATTAGGTAGAGTTTTGGTTGGGATGGTTGTATGAAAAAAAAGAAGATGATTTTGTCGAGAAATAATTCAGATGGCTAGAGTGATTCGCGTTTAGGTCGAGAAAGCTTGGGTGAAGATCACCAAAGATTGACAAAAAATTTGAATTGGAGAAGCTGCAAGAACTTTACTGACTAGGATAAAAAGGCCACAGGGAGGGCGTTTGGTCGAAAAAAGCAATATTGTTAAAAGAGAAATAGGATTGGTCGGCGTATACAAATCAGTACTCGAGCTGGAGAAGTCAAGTTGACAGGAATTTCTGCGTCAAGAAGAGCGAAATGAAAGCATTTCAAATTGGTTCCTTACCAAAAAAATCACTAAACAAAGTTTTGGGATGGTCGAGGAAGTTCTGAATGTTGAGGAGGAGCTGAATCAAAAATCATTTATTATGAAACTTGCTCACGACCAAAGCTAAATCCCCCAACAAGGAAGTCTAAGCTATATAATTTCCACATTAATTATGTATTTGTCACATTGCTAAACTAATATAGATTCTGACTGTTCACGCAAAATGAATATGCAAACAATATTCAAAGAACATATGCAAGGGCGAAAAGTACTTTGATGAAGTGGAAAAACCAAAGAGGGCGAATACATTAACGAACAACGGGTCACGTAAAATCCCCAAACTAATATTTTTCTATTATCAAAAACAATTTTTTTTAATACTAGGGTCAATTTTATATGAAAGAATGCTAACTCAAAAATTGATGTTGACTATGAACCTGTAATACTAACTCTCATAAACTGGTTCTATAATGAAACCGACTATGAAGGTACTATATAAAATAAAAGACAAACTTAAACTCTCGAGGTACTCTGACCATACTCAAGGCCTTAGAAAAACTGAGGATATGAAAAAATTGAATGCTGCTCATGAAAGATTAGGTCAGTTGTCTGCATCCTGATCTCTATCCAGAACAAGCTTAAAAAATCACTATGTAAAGCTCCCCTAGCTTCAGGCTCTTTGCATCAGATTTATCCCGCCATAGTGCCATCAAGCATGTCTTCTTCATCATCTGTAATCAAAAAAACCGAATATGATCCTTTGAGAAACATTGCTTCCAGCCGTGGAAACAAACAGAAATGACAATTTACCTTCAAAGTCTTCGTCTTCCAAAGTCAATGGCTTCACCCATCTTCCTCCTCAGATTCTGATCAGCAGCAACCCACTGTCCCTCTCTGAAAAATGGACACAAGACAGACTGGTTAAGAAAAACGGTATCTGTTCCCGAAAAAGTAGTGCAACAAAGATCTTGAGAAATACCCTTTGCCACTCTCAAAACCACTGTCTTCCTGAAAAAAGCTTCTCTCCTTAGGTGAACGTAAGAGCAGACTCAGCATCAGCCTTGAAGTTTATTAATCCACGTCAACAAAGATTAAAATTTAGAAAACTCCCGAAAGCAAGGTTATTCATTGGTTTATACAAGAGAAGAACAAGAATATGCAGGAAAAAACTACCATTAGCCTCGCTCAAAGTGCAAATTCTGCCTCATATCTCTCTCTCCATGCCACAAAATGTCTCCAGAGTAAAACAGTTCTCCCATGAGGAAAATGACCTAATCTTCTTTGCCAGCTTCTTCCTCAAGCAATAGTCAGCCCCATCATCTTGCCCATCATGTTCAGAAAAACCAGTTCCCCTTGCTGATGAAGAACCAATGTATAAGAATCAATGGCCATAACAAGATTTTTCTGTTGCATGAGAAAACCGTAATCCATGATCTTTCTATAGTTCTAACTGAAAACCCACTCATAAAAAACTAAAATTAACTCTAATAGCAACCATGGGGTTTTGATGATATCAGGAAGTCATTGACCAAAACCTAGAATCATAAACAACGCTACAAAAAGTTGTAAGGGAAATCTACCTCTATCTCAAGCTTCTCCTTTCAAGATGGTGAAGATCTAACATGATTCCTCGAAATACTGAAGAACAAATTCAACCCCGCCAAACAATGAGTGTCATCATCATACATTTCTTATACTAAGCTCGTACTTAAAACTGTGCTAACCTAGAATTACCTTTTAACAATCCAAAAAAGTGAAACCTCGTCTGATAATTTTCATGTGCGAGAAAAACCAAACACAGTAACTGCAAAGAGAAAAAGCTCAAAGACTGAAAAAGCATATCAAGAGCATAAGGGATATTCATTAAAAGAGTAGTAAACCTGGTGTTAATGATGACTCCCCTAACATCATCATCCTATTGAAAACAATAAGAAAGAAGCATAAAAATCAAAGATCATGCCACATTTACACTAAGAAGCAGACAATAATAAAAGTTGCAAATAAACATTCAAAGTTAAAAGAAAAAACAAAAACTCCCCATCTGTTTCTGAAAGAGCATCATTTAACATTTTTCTTGTTACCAAAAAGTGTCTCATTAGAATTTTATGAATTTATATTAAATATTAATTACAAACACATGAATTTTTATTCTACTCAAAATATTATGTTGAATAAGCGTAGTTAGAAAATAAAATTCCATTTCAGTAATTTCTTAATTGAAAAAATGTAAAATTGACCCACTTTTTGCAGAAGGTAGTAAACAAGTAAACCTGAGGAGTCCCACTGTAATCTGAAAGCATCTGTTTGAAAGTATTAAGCCCACTTTCAATAGAATGAATCCTGCCACAAATACAGAAACAGAAGTAAAGAAAGACTGTAAGCTCTCAATCAAGCTCCAAAAAGAAAACTAAAATCCCCAAGAAAGAAAACCTTTTGAAGTCATCCAGCAAAACGAATATTCAAGAGCTTAAACCCCAATTCTCCTGTCCTACGCCTATACACAAAAGAGAAAAAAACATAACTAAATCCATGGATTCACCAGATACTTAAGATAAGCTTGGGGCACTAGAAACCTTACCGTCACGAGAACCAAAATATGAAAAACCTTTTCCGGAAAAGGTATTGAAAAATTGTCTGAATATCGAAACTCCACTCCACCAGTGAGTCCTCCTCGTAGCCAAAGAGACACGTAAACAAGAGATTTAAACTAAAGTAAGAGGAAAACTTTATCCGATCCCAAACCGATGTCATCACTCTATTCCTGCAAGAGAAGAATCTCCACATACAGCAAACTAAATTATAAATCTAATAAGTTTTAAAAAAAAATCTCAAATATATTTTTGATGTTTTATAATTACATATAGAAAAAAATAATTATATTATAAATATAGATATTTGTAATATTTTTATGACATAAAATATATATTAAAAAATAATTAAAATTACACTAAAGAATCTGATCCCCGCCTTTCAAAGCCGGATTTAAAAAAATAAAAAATTTAATGCCAATATAAATTTTATTTTAATTAATGTACCTATATTAAATATACACATAAAAGCCCTCTATAATTCAGCATGTTCTAGACACTCGAAACTCGAATCCCGCAGTTAAAATGCCAAAAACTAATGACTCTATAGTATCATGTTCGTTTTTTTTAAAACTCGTTATAATGACAAAAAACCGCTAAAAATAGGATATGACTACCCGTTGAAACTTATATGACCTCTTATGTAAATAATTTGATTAAATTTCGCAATTAAAAAGTTCAAATTTATGAATGTTAGATGAATGTGGAATATATTATGAATGATGATGTCCTAATTTTACCAAAAAGTTATTATACAAAATTTTAAAGTCCAAAACT
Source organism: Moricandia arvensis (assembly GCA_905132765.1). Classification (NCBI taxonomy): domain Eukaryota; kingdom Viridiplantae; phylum Streptophyta; class Magnoliopsida; order Brassicales; family Brassicaceae; genus Moricandia; species Moricandia arvensis. The sequence continues at coordinate 3,964 of CAJHQP010011195.1, forward strand.
AATTTATCATTATATGTAAAGCGTAATGGATCAATATGGAGAGGATGACATACTAAAATATAAATAAATATAAGAATAAAAGATCATATAACGGTTAATTAAAGCCATTAGTGATTTTGAAAGTTGAATAAACATAATTCGCCTATATTATATTTAAGTCCACATTTATTGTTCACAAGTTATTCGAAATTTTTTTGATGTTTTGATTTTTGTTAATTAAAAATTTAAATTAAATTTAAATATTAATATTAGACATTAAATATTTATCTAAATTTTCCTTTGTAAATATTTAAATTATATATCTAAAATAAATATCTTGAACTTGAATTTGAAAACATAAATATAACATTGCTAAATTATTATTTAAAGTTACTTACTTGTTCAACATTTATAGAATTTTTGATTGCTTGTTATTGTTTATTTAAAAATTTAATTTAAATTATTATAAACATACTGAGAAATTTTAATATAATTAAATTTTCCTTTGTTACTATTATTATTAAGATATTTGACCACGGCAACTTTAAAGCGCAAGATAAATTTTTATCAAAAAACTATTTACTAAAAAAACTAAAAAATCTATATATATAATAATATATAATATATTATATCTATTTTCGTAAAAAAACAAAAACATTTGTTCTGAAATATAATATGAATAAAAATAAAAATTTTACAGAAATAATTTATGAAAAATAATATAAATATATAAACTACCTCGTATCAATGTTGTTATAATTAAAACTTATAAGTATTCTTAAAAAAAATATATGGTAAAACGTTTATTTATTATATATATATCTTGTTAAATTGCCTATAAAAATTAAATATTGTCATTTTACTGCCTCATACTATAATAAAAATAAATAAAATTTTTAATATTTAATTAAATACTTATAATAATTAATGAAAATATTTATAATTTATATATCGATTTTAATAACTTAAATAAGTTGAAGATATGTAAAATTTCATGAATATATTTGATCTAGTTATTTTATAATTTATAAAATGTTAAATAAATGAATTAAGTTACTTTATACATTTAATTATTCAAAGGATGTAGTAAAATTACTTATAAATATAAAACTTATTAAATATATAAATTTCTATTTTATTATATAAATGAAAAAATGAATTCATAATTTTTTTTAAAATAAATTAGTATAAATTATGATTTTATTATTAAAGTAATATTAAAAAGAAAGTATATTTATTTAAATAAAATAATTAAAATATATTATTAAAAATCTAAAAAAAATTTAAACAAATTTTGTAAATATCTTAATTATAAAATACTAAAATAAATGGTAGATATAATATATATTTAAATAACTAGTTAATTGTAGAAGAAATATATAGGAAATTAAATATGGTCCAACATAGAACACGCAATTTATAAATTGCTTCTATTTTAATAGTATTGATAAATTTAATCAATAAAAAATTTAAAATAAAATAAGAAATTAAAAAGTTAATGGTCAATATATGAAAAAAGGTTGTATTAGTTATTTTAATTAAATCAACTAACAATACTAGTTAAATATGCTTAAACTTCACATCATCTAAAAAAATCAGCCAATCAAATATTTAAATTGTCACGTCATATATCTCCTCTATGGGCTATAACCAATAGCCCCAAAATTGTTCCCCCCCAAATTAACACCAAATTGCCTCAGCCCAGATTCATTCCTTCCAAAATAAAGATTACTCAGCCATCAATAAAAACTAACTCGTGTAAACGATGTATGCCAAACGCCTTATTTCTTCTTCTTCTAGCCTCCCATTGGTTGTCTCTGAGTTCTTTTTCAACCTTTTCCGTAATCGTTTTTTTATACCCCCTCCTCTCTATCAAACGTTTTTCACTTTTAATCTACTCTTAATGATTTCCTTTTCACCTCCCCATTCTTTCTCATTTCTTTATTATAATGTTTTCTCTACCTTGCTAAAAAAACAAAACCAAGAACCTGCACAGTAAAATTAAATCTCAAGCCATGGCGATGAAACCAAAACGGACAAATCCCATGTTTCTTCCGCTAATAGAACCCAAAGGAAAGTATGTTCTTCAAAGAATATCTCACTAGTCCCCACGGAAAACCGAGTTTACACTTATCGTCGATTTCATTTCTGGGAGAGGCTCGCAATCCAATTTAAAAAGACCATTATTGGTCTCGAAATTGCTCCTCATCGACGAACAGGTCGTTAATTCTCCAAAAATTTAGTTCCTAATTAATTTTAATGATACATGCGTGGGATAATCTTCGACAACATCAAGCAGTAGGAGGAACTTTTATCAAGACATTTTAATTCCATCGACGTTCAAACATATTGCCCTTCACATGAACCAAGGAGCAGGTTACCAGACTCATCAAACTTTACGGATCCAAAAGGCCCAAAGCGGTTATATCAGGTTTGCTGGATCATGGAACTCTGTATATTCTTTATAACAGGCTCCATAGAATGAGTTTTCCAAAAAAGAGGACCTTCCCTCAACGCACTTAATACTATTTATTGGTTTAGGAACTCTTCTTTAACACAAGTGCAAAGGAATAGCGTAGTTGATAATATTTCAAGCCGAGGGCTCTCCTACCTAAACAAAGAAGAAGACCCAAAGCTTTACAATTAGTCTTCAAAAAAACAACATATCAATGGCCCCATGTGGGGTCATTTAAGCCCAAAGTCCCCATGTATGGAAAATAATCGTGTGCAACCAAAAAAGTTACCCTTTCAGCCATATAATAACTTATACGTCGATTGACAAATTCAACGGTATATATTTATTCATCGTCGTTTGATGAACGGAAAATGCTTAAGTGGTTAAAGGATGGGTCATTTTATTACCTCATAAACATAGAGGATTTTGAAGAAGTATGAGCCCAACATTAATGTTAATGGTGTAAACCGTAAACAAATGCACTGAAGTACCTATCAAAGTAATATAACCAAGGGGAGTTGACAGCAATCTTGGTGTTATATGATAGAAAGGAAATCCAAAGCAAGCTACCTCTTGAAAAAACTAATGGGACTGTCAACAAGCAAGCGAAATCGAGTCCCAAGATTCCAAATCGATTGCTCCGCTATTTTATCCAGCTTGTGAAATCAATGAGCCGTGAACGTTTGCATACCAGGATACACAAAAGAAAGCCATATTGTACAAAAAGCATCATTCACTTGAGGCTAACTATATCATTGTTGAAAGAAACTTGATGATCTACGGTCGTGTTATCACAACGCCAGCTGATCCGAGGAAGACAATGTTCACTGAATGGGAGGTTAATGCCAAGAAGATCAGAGTTGCACAACATTAACAATGTGCAAATACCAGAATTATTTTGTGTGAACAAATGGTAATAAGTTGGTCCTGAACGTAAGAAAGGAGGAGACGCATCTGGAGGGAGAATTGAACTTCCACCCATCGTTCAGGATCCGTTACTACTTCTAAGGGATCTTCATCAATAAGATTATGGGTCTAGGAAAGTTATTGATAGGCTTTAAAACACTTTAAAGATGTGAAATACCCTGACTAACAAAATCAGTTGGCTAGCAAGAGTTATCTATGGACAACAGTTAGAATAATGGACCGCGAGGAGGTATGTTAGAAATGAACACATTTCTACTACCACCCTTCCAACTCCGTGATATGTATTGTCACTATTTCCAATCAGCGCCTTTGCGAGCCCGAAACATTCATAGGTTGTACTGCGTGTCATGTTTTAGCGTTTCCTCAGCTTACCTCATAATCGAGTTCCTGGTTCCACAAACTGTTCCCCAATTCTTTTAACAATACGGGTTTGATCTTTGGTATCCCTCCAAAACACTCAATGAGCGTTCATGTGTGGCGCATTAACTTTTCCACTTTAATTAAGGTATATTGTTCAAGAGTTTCATCGTTCAACTCAAGATTTTTATGAGCGAATAATCTTTGTCTCTTCTAAAGTATGCCTTCGCTCATATATTTCTAGGAATGTTCCCATAGATCTTTAGGGGCTCGCAAAAGGCAGCTGATTAGGAATGTGACAAACATATCACGGAGTTGGAAGGGTGTAGTGAATGTGTTACATTCTGTCATACTCTCGTGCCATTCAACATCGTTGTCTAGATACCTCTTGCATAGCAAACCTGATTTGTAGTCAGGGTATTTCACATCTTTAAATGTTTTAAGCTCATCATAACTTCTAGGACCCGTAATCTATTGATGAAGATCCTTAGATAGTAACGATCACCTGACGATGGGTGGAAAAGTTACAATTCTCCCGATGCGTCTTCCTTTCTTACGTTCAGACCAAACTTTAATACCATTGTTCCACACAAAATAGTCTGGTATTTGCACATATGTTAATGTTCGTGCAAACTCTGATCTTCTGCATAAAACCATCCATTCAGTGAACATTGTCTTCTCGATCACTGGCTTATGGATAACACGACCGAGATCATCAGTTCTTTCACAGTGATATTATGTTAGCCTTCCAAGTAAATGATTAGCTTTGTACATATGGGCTTTCTTTTGTGTATCTGGTATGGCAAAACGTTCACCACATTGATTCACAAGCTGATAAATAGCGACAATCGATGAAGTCTTGGATCTCATTTCGCTGCTTGTTGACAGTCTCATTAGTTTTTTCAGAGGTAGCTGCTGGATTTCCTTTCTCAATACACCAAAATGCTTTGTCAACTCCCTTGGTTATATACTTGAATAGGTACTTCAGTGCATTTGTACGGTTACACCATTAAACATTAATGTGGGCTTCATACTTCTTCAAAATCTCAATGTTATGAGGTATAACTGAGGTGTTATTCATGATTGCCCATCCTTTACCACTGAAGCATTTTCGTTCATCAACGACGATATAATATATACCTTGATTTGTCAATCGACGTATAGTTATATATGGCTGAGGATACTTTTGGTGCACACATTATTTCTATACATGGGGGGACTTTGGCTTAATGACCCCACATGGGCCATGGATCATGTGTTTTGAGACTAAATTGTAAGCTTTTGGGTCTTCTTCTTTGTTAGGGAGCTCGGCTGAAATAATCTTATCAACTTCCTTTGCACTTGGTGTTTTAGAAGAGTTCCTAAACCATAATAGTATATGTGCGTGAGGAAGTCCTCTTTTTGAAACTCCATTCTATGGAGCTGTATAAGAATATACAGAGTTCCATGATCAGCAACCTGATATACCGCTTTGCTTTTGGATCCGTAAAAGTTGATGAGTCTGTAAACTGCTTCTTGTCTCATGTGAGGGCAAATATGTTTGAACATGTCCCGATGGAATAAATCCTTGAATAAAAGTTCCTTGTTGATGATACGAAGATTAATACGATGTTTAAAATTAATTAAGGGAACTAAATTTTGGAGAATTAACGAACCTGTTCGTCGATGAGGAGCATTTCGAGACCAATAATGGTCTTTTTAATTGGATTGCGAGCCTCCCAGAAATGAATCAGACGATAGCGTAACTCGGTTTCGTGGGACCTAGTGAGATATCTTTGAAGAACATAACTTCCGGGCATTAGCGAAAGAAACAGGGGATTTGCCGTTGGTTTCAGCGCCATGGCTTGAGATTAATTACTGCAGGTTCTTGGTTTTGTTTTTTAGCAAGGTAAGAGAAAAACATTATATAAAGACTGAGAAAGAATGGGAGGTGAAAGGAAATCATTAAGAGTAGATTAAAGCGAAAACGTTTGATTAGAGAGGAGGGTGTATAAAACATTACGAAGGTTGAAAAAGAAACTCAGAAGACACAATGGAGGCTAGAAGAAGAAGAATAAGGCGTTTGGCATACATCGACACGAGTTAGATTTTTTATTAGATGGGCTGAAGATAATCATGTTAATTTGGGAAGGAATGAACATCTGGTCTGAGGCAAATTGGTGTTAATTTGGGAAGGAAACAAATTTGGGCCGGGACAAATGGGTATAAGCCCCATAGAGGGAAGAGGATATGACGTGGCAATTTAAAATATTTTGATTGGCTGATTTTTCTTAGATGATGTGACAACTCTCTCCTTTAAGCATATTAAACTTTTAATATTGTTAGATGATTTAAATTAAATAATTATAATTCTAAAGTTTATCTAACAACACCGTTATTCATATATTGACCATTAAACTTTTAATTTCTTATTTTATTTTAAAATAAATTAACAAAAAAATGATTAATATATAAATCAATACTATTAAAATAGAAACAATATTTATCTAATTGCAAGTAGTTTATGTTGGACCATTACATTTATTTAATTTCCTATATATTCTCCTACAATTAACTTAGTTATTATTAAATATATCTTATATCTAACTAATTATTTTAGTATTTTCAAAATAAGATATCTAAAAAAATATTCTTAAACCTTTTCATAAGATTAGATTTTAATAATATATTTTAATATCTTTTATTTAAAATTTAAGTATACATTTCTTTTTAGTATTTTACTTTTAAATAATAAAAATCATAATTAATACTAATTATAATTTAAAAAAATACTAATTCATTTTTCATTTATATAGTAATAAATAAAAATTTATAATATTTATATATACATAATTTATATATATAATTAAATACTACACTAATTAATAAATATAAAGTAACTTAATCCATTTATTAACAATTTTATAAATTATAAAATAAGAGAATCAAATATATTCATGAAATTTACAACATACTTCAACTTATTAAAAGTATATTAAAATACGATATATAAATTAATAAATATTTCCATAAATTAATATAAATATTTAAATTAAAATATTTAATATATTTATCAAGTATGAGGCAAGTAAAATGACAATATTTAATTTTTATAGCAATTCTAACAAATAAAATAAACTTTTACCAATATAATTTTTTTTAAAAAATACTATATTTTATAGTTTTAAAATATAAACAACATTGATACGAGGTAGTTTATATAAATAAATTATATTATTTTCATAAAATTATATTCATGTAAATTTTAATTTTATCATATATACTTCAGAACAAATGTTTTTGTTTTCTTACAAAAAAGATACATACATATATATATAAGATTTTTAGTTTTTAGTAAATAAGTTTTTGAATAAAAATTTATCTTGCCGCTTTAAAGTACCGGTCAAAATCTAATAATAAATATAATAAAAGGAAAATTAATAAATATTAAAATGTCTCATATGAATAATAAAATTAAATTAAAATTTTAAAATAAACCAAAAACAAACATCAAAAAATTTCTAATAACATGTGAACAATAAAGTAAACTAAATAAATAAATTAGCAATTATATTTATTTCAAACTCAAAATCAAAATATTTATTATTAGATATATAATAAATATATATAACAAAAGGAAAATTAATAAATATTAAAATGTCTAATATGAATAATTAAATTAAATTAAATTTTTAAAATAAACCAAAAACAAAAAAATCAAAAAAATTCGAATAACATGTGAACAATAAAAGTGAACTAAATAATAAATAAGCAATTATGTTTATTCAAACTCAAATCACTAAACTTTAATAACCGTATATGAATCTTTGATTCTTAAATTTATTTATATTTTAGTATGCATCCTCTCCAATATTGATCCATTACGCTTACAATAAAATGATAAATTAGTTTGACTAAAAATTTGTATAACTAACTTTTGTAAAATTAGGACATCACATTCATAATATATCCACCATTCATCTAAACATTCATAAATTAGAAACTTTAAATATGCAAATTTAAGTCAAATTATATTACATAACAGGTCATCCATAAGTTCAACCGGTAGTCGGATCCTATGTTTTAGCGGTTTTTTTTGTCATTACATAACGAGTTTTAAAAACAAACGAACATGATTACATATAGAGTCATTAGTTTTGGCATTTTAACCGCGGATCCGAGTCGAGTTCTAGAACACTGAATATAAGGCTTCATGTGTAATATTTAAATATAGATACATAATTAAAATAAAAATTTATATCATATAAATTTACTTTTTTTTTAAAATCCCGCGCTTTGAAAGCGCGGATCAAAATCTAGTAGTACAATTATATTAAGTTACAAATTTTTAATATAATATTATGTACAAATAAAAAAATATTACCAAATATCTATATTTAATATATTATATATTCTATTCTATATGTAAATTATAAAACATCAAAATATATATGAGATTTTTTTTATAAAACTATAGATTATAAGTTTAGTTGCTGTCATGTGAGATCTCTCTCTGCAGAATAGAGTGAAATGAACATCGTTTGGGGATCGATAAAGTTCTCTCCTTTAGGTTAATCTCTCGTTAACGTGGCTCTTGGCTACGAAGGAGACTCACTGTGGAGTGGAGTTCGATATTCAGACAATTTCAAACCTTTCACGGCAAAAGGTTCAGATTTGGTCATCATGACGGGTAAGTTCGATGCCCCCAAGCTTATCTTAAGTATCTGTGAATCCATGGATTTAGTTATGTTTCTCTTTGTAGAGTATAGGCAGGAACAGGAGATGGAGATTGAAGCCTTGAATCTATACTTGCTGATGACTTCAAAGGTTTTCTTCTTGAGATTTTTAGTTTTCTTTTGGAGCTGATGAGAGCATTACAGTCTTCTTTACTTCTGTTCTGTATTGTGGACAGAGATTCATTCTAGTGAAAGTGGGCTTAATACTTTCAAACAGATGCTTTCAGATTACAGTGACTCCTCAGGTACTTGTTTACTACCTCTGCAAAAAGTGTCAATTTTACATTTTTCAATTAAGAAAATTACTGAAATGGATTTATTTTCTAACTACGCTTATTCAACCAATAATATTTGAGATGAATAAAAATTCAATGTGTTTGTAATTAATATTAATATAAAATTCATAAAAATTCTAAAATGACACTCTTTGGATAACAAGAAAAATATGTTAAAATGATACTCTGTCAGAAACAGATGGAGTTATTTGTTTATTTCTTTTAACTTGATGGTATATGTCAACTTTATTATTGTCTGCTTCCAGTAATGTGCCATTATCTTGATTATATGCTTCTTCTTATTGTTTCAATAGGATGATGATGTAGAGGAGTCATCAGTCCCACCAGGTTACTACTCTTTAAGAAGATCCCTTATGCCTCTGATATGCTTTTTCAGTCTTAGAGCTCTTCTTTGCAGTTCAGCTGGGTTTGGTTTTCTCGCACACTGAAAATTATCCAGACGAGGTTCCACTTTTGGATGTTAAAAGGTAAATTCTAGGTTACACCATTTTTAAGTATCGAGCTACTAAAAGATATATGTGATGATGACACTCATGTCGGTGGGGTGAGGGTTCTTCCAGTATTCGAGGAATCCATGTTAGTGATCTCACCATCTTGAAAGAGAAGCTTGAGCAAGAGGTAAATCTCCTTGCAAACTTTGTAGCTTGTTATGATTTCTAGGTTTTGGTCAATGACTTCCTGAATCACAACCCCCTGTTGCTATTAGAGTTCAGTTTAGTTTTTGATGAGTGGGTTATCATTAGAACTAAGAACTTCATGATACGGTTTTCTCAGGCAACAGAAAATCTTGGTATGGCCATGATCTATACATTGGTCTCATCAGCAAAGGACTGGTTGTCTGACACTATGGGCAAGATGATGGAGCTGAGTATGCTGAGGAAGAAGCTGCCAAAGAAGATGAGGTCATTATTCCTCATGGGAGAACCTGTTACGCTGAGGACATTTGTGGCATGGAGAGAGAGATATGAGGCAGAGCTTGCACTTGAGCGAGCTAAGTGAGTAACTTTTCCTGCATATTCTTGTTCCCTTGCTCTTGTATACACCAATGAATAACCTTGCTTCCGGGAGTTACTAATATCTAATCTTGTGACCGTGAATAAACGTCCTTAAGGCTGATGCCTGAGTCTGCTCTTACGGCACCTAAGGAGAAGAAGCTTACAGGAAGACAGTGGTTTGAGAGTGGCAAAGCGGTATGTCTAGAATCTTTGTTGCAACTACTTTTTCTAAACAGATACCGTTGTTCTTAACCATCTGTCTTGTTCCATTTTCAGAGAGGAACAGTGGTTTGCTGCTGATCAAGAATCTGAGGAGGAAGATGGTGAAGACATTGACTTTGAAGACGAAGACTTTGAAGGTAAAATGGTCTTTCTGTTTGGTTTCCACGCTGAAGCAATGTTTCTCAAAGGATCATATTCGTTTATTTGATATACAGATGATGAAGAAGACATGCTTGAGCATTTACTTGGCAGAGAAATCTGATGCAAGGGCCTGAACTAAGCTAGGGGAGCTTTACATAGTGATTTTAAAGCTTGTTCGGATAGAGATAGGATGCCAGAGACTTGACCTGACCTTTCATTGAGCACAGCATTCAATCTTCATATCCTCAGTTTTCCAAGCCTTGATATGCTCAAGAGTATCTCGAGAGTTACATTTGTCTTTATTTTATATAGTACCTTTCATAGTCGGTTCATCTATAAGAACCAGTTTATGAGAGAATGCCCACTAAGTCTGTTAGTTTTAGAAACCCTTGTTGAAGCTGTGAGTCAGCAACAGCCGGTCATTTATACGGAACTAGGTCTTTCTTTCTAATAACCAAGATCATTTTTGCCTGCTTTAAGAGCTTTTTTCATGAGTCTGCTTAAGTCCATCATGTCAGGAGCAATCAGAACATTGCCTTTATGAAAACAATCATCTGCTTCAGCTGTACACGGCATGATTGAACCTGGAGAAAAACACATACTACTAAGAGTAAGCCACAAAAACGAGAATCTCTGAAATATTTGCTCAAATATAAGAAACCTTCTACCAGTTATACAGCCTGCATGACTTAGATTATTCAGACATCTGCCTTATCAACTCATTCTGAGAGCACAAGGAACGCCACATCACACCTTTCATTCCACAGCTTCACTCAGGCGGATTTAGGAGAGGCTTTAGTCGGGGGGGGGGGGGGGGCGGAGGTGGCGGTTAACATCAAATTTTGAGTTAGCAACTTTCATAAATTGACCTAGTATTATACAATTGCTTTGAGAAAAAAAATTAGTTGTTACGTGGACCCGTTGGTCGTGAATGTACATCCGCCGCCTGGTTTCACTTCATCAAAGTACTTCGCCCGTGCATAGGTCTGGAATAGTGTCTGCATATCATTTGCGTGAACAGTCCTGAACTATATAGTTTCAGCCATGTGACAAATACCATAATCTAGTGGAAAATATATACTCAGACTTCCTTGTGGGATTTAGCTTTGTCATGAGTGCAAGTTTCATATCAAAATGATTTGATTCACATCCCCTCCTTCGACCAATCAGAACTTCCACCCCCCCCCCCCCCCCCCCCCCCCCCCCCCCCCCCCCCCCCCCCCCCCCCGCCCCCCCCCCCCCCCCGCCCCGCCCCCCCCCCCCGACCATACAAAACTTGGTTAAGTGATTTTTGGCTAGGTAACCAATCGAAATGCTCATGCGCCTCTTCCGTGACCAGAACTCCTGATCAAACTTGACTTCTCCCGGCTCGACATACTGATTGTATATTGTATCTGCCCGACCAAATCTATTTTCTCCTAAACTATATTGCTTTTTCGACCAACGCCTCTCTTGGCCTTTTTACCTAGTCTAGATAAAGTTCTTGCTTGCAGCTTCGTCGCACTTCAATTTCTTGTCAATCTTTGCTTGATCTTCAACGCAAGCTTCTCGACCAAAACGCGAATCACTCGAGCATCTGAATTGTTTTCTCGACAAAAGCATCTCTTCTTATCCATACACACCATCCCGCACCAAGGCTCTACGTCATGTAATCTAGCGGTTTGGATTTTCACGACCTAGAAGTCACTCTAAGACAGGGTCATTGCAGCAAGATTAGTCCTGTGGTCGCTTTGCAGAGATCTTGGAGCTGTCTCTTTCATCTTGTTCTGTGTTCCATGTATTTTTGATCAAGGTTTTGAAAGTTTCTTTTATTCCGAGTCACCATCAGTTCTTGCTTCACTGCACTGACTTTATCATGTACGATTCTGGATAAGTGTTTCTTTCTCTGTCTTGATCCTCCATGCCCCTTCACCGA
>CAJHQP010011196.1:0-15964 GCA_905132765.1 Moricandia arvensis
CCATCAGGTCGATGAACGATAGTGCCCTCTTTCCTTTTATGTCAGTGCGTGAGTCGTCCCCAAATCTTACTCTTACTAGAAACAGAATTATCACAGCTATCAAGTACCTCTGATCTCATGTCATGTGATTGCTAGCCACATTATCAAGATACCATATATTATCTCCATCTCTATTGTTCAACTGCTTGGCACGCAACTCTTCCCATTTAGATATACATTTCATGCATCATCATTTCATCTGCGTCCTCAGTGTTGTTATTGTCAGCTACTGAGCCTCTTGTAACTTTGAGCAGTCGATCAGTAGCACTGCTATGCAAAGTGCCCTAATTTATAGCATCTTAAACATGTAATGCGTGAAGCGTTCCTTACACCATTAGACCGCCGACGACCTCTCCTCTGTAAAAGACTGTCTCCTCGCCCGGGTTCCACTGAGTCGCGGTTTGAATCTCCATATTTGCATACATCAATTTGCCTGTCTTCTTAAACATCTTCTTCTCGCAATTCTCTATCATAGGCTTTAATCCATACCTACAATGTCTTTGAAGTTGTTCTATAAGATCTAATACTTGTTCAAGAGAGGCACTATATGTATGTATTTCTTTTTAAGGGAGACAAATTCAAAACTCTCTTCACAAGTTTTTATTCTTCGATATGCACTCCTATGGCTGCAGGAATTTATGAGATCTTGATAGCTTGCCAACAAGGTCATCATTTTTCTCTGAATCTTTCATCTTAGTCTCTCAAACTCAGACATAGAGTTTGTAATCTGCATCTTGACTCGTTTCTGCTCCATATGTCTGGGTTTTATTGCTTCCACATACATTCGTCGCCGTATCTAGCTCCCTTACTTGGAGAATAAGAGTCCTGGTATCAATTGAAACATAAAGCATGGCCCATGTTGTTCTTCGCGGTATCACCTGATTCTACCTCTCAATCAATACTTCCCATACCTTATGGACTTTGAGAGCAATCTTCATTCTCATTGACCATATTGTATAATCGTCATATTCAACATAGGAATAGAAGAGACTCCTCCTCCTACCGTTGATTTCTTCGGGATGAATGCACAATTTGCCATGCTTTCTCACGGATCGTCTAGCTCTGATACCAAATCTAGAACTCAAAGATTGATAAGAACCTGATACAAAGAAAACTCTTCTTTATTGCTTTAGAAAACTAACTCAAAAACTAAAGCTCTCAAATCTCTCGGTCTCTAAACTCGTAAGTTACGTAACAACCTTGCATCTCCTTATATAGAGAAAGATCTATACAACTTCCTATTCTCTCAATAGAATAATTCCTTTTCTTAACTCTCTTAACATATTTAGATAACTCCTAAATATGTTTCCTATTCCTAGTTTCTTTAGGTTGCTTGTGATCCAAGCTTATTTCAACATTTGACGGGATATGAATTCCAAAACCCATATGTGGATGCTTTAAAATTTAAAGACCTCAGATTTTTGACTACCCCAACTTATTGGTAAGAATGGATCAAGTTTTGCTTTTTGTCTCAGTTCAAATTTTCAGTCCTTTATAGAAATTAAACCAATCTGTAATGAGAAATTACTAAAAAGAGCACAAATTAAGTACCATTTTGCAAAAATACATTCAATCAAAAATATATTAACATTTGGGTTTACATTTTAGTGATTATTGTTTGGGTTAGTGTTGAAGGGGTGAAGTTGAGTTTCTAAATTTTTATAAATATTTTGAAAAAATAATTTAGTCTACTTTCATCATAATTTAAGGTATTTTTTGAAAATTGTCATTTTTAAAGGTGAATTTGCAAAGTGGTATCAAATTTGTGGTAAAATTACAATTTCCCTATTTGTAATTTGTTTTTTTGGATTTAATTTGGTTTTAGTTCAACTATATCCAGTTTTTGTTTGATTTTCACTTGGATTTCATTTGTCATAGAAAAAAGAATTTGAAAATATTAATGTATAATGACTTTAACATATTTAATAATTATTTAACATGGGTGCATCTTTCAATATGCATATTTTGGTTCAATAACACTAATATCTGTTTTAGTTTTTTTTTTCAAATAAAATGAATAGTTTGTAAAGCAAGTTTTCATTCTGTTGCTTGATTTAATTCAGTTAGGTTTTATTCAACTTGGTTTGGTTAGATCTCTGCAGTTATGATTTTTTTTCCACCCCTACTTGTACGGTTACCTGTCAGTTATTACACAGAAGTAGATGAAAGTCCAGCTCTTACTTGTAGATGAGTGATCGATAGCCATTAATGCTGTTATTCATATGGTATGCTACTGTGTTTTTTAATGTTTTGATTGTATAGAATACTCCCACATCGCTCCCATTTTCCTACACTCCCCTGTGATATGAGATCGCCATATATATATATATATAAATTTAATTCTAAATATAGGTCATCACTATAAGCTGTTGGAATACATTTTTATCCAAAAAAAATACTTTGCATATTACCTTCCTGATTCGAAGAGCTTCGCGAACTCTCTCATCGTTAGCCCAATAACTCAGTAGAGTATACTTATATAACTGCAAAAGCAACATCGAAAATATGTTTCTTCATTCTTAGAATGTTAGTTGTATAACTAAAAGATTGTAGAAGCTTAGGTACAGTACTCTGATCATAGAATAACTAAAAAATTGATCATGAATTTAACTTTAAATCATCTTCATATTTTTGCTTTAATTTTCTTTAATCGAACTATCTTCATTTCATTACTCCATTATAATTGTATCTTTTTAGTACTTGATTGATCTGTAAAATTTTGATTAGTCAAATTTTTTGATAAATTGGAACTTAAACATATAATTTACCTTGGTCATTAAACATAAACATAAAAATTGTAATATTTTTACCAAAAAAACATATAATTATGTTAGTAACTAGAAGGAGGAAGGATAAAGTATAACTTACAAAGCAATCTGGAGATGTAATATCGCAATTTGGTAGTAATATGTCATATATATTAATTTGTCCGGTACACTGAAAATGGACAAAAATTTCTGGATAAGTAGTGATGACTATCAGATAGAGTACGGAACATCAACGATTTTCCACAAAAGTACCTTATCGAAAGTTTCAGTGAGTTTTACGCATTCTGTATTTATTGGGTCCACATTTACATATTTTCCTTTGCAGACTCTCTTCATTGACTGTAAAAATTAATTTAAAGGGTTGTATTTCAGATTGATTGTTGTATTGAATACTATGTTGACCATAAACTTTTGATGCTTTGGAAAAAAGGTTAGACTAAACTTGTCAATTCTAAAATATCTCTAATGAAAGCATGCCATACAATTCATACCGTCGTAGAGTTCATTAGAGATTAGTCCCATTCCATGAGCATAATTGGAATCGATAATTTAAGTTCTTCTCAATATCAGTTATCGGGTTTCCGAGCACAATAACCCTGTTCTCCCATCAAAACTATATATTAAAATGGAGATTTGCACATATATATAGTACTTTGAAGTGGTATATAACAATGACCTGAAGATTTATTGGAGGTTTGCAGCATATATAGTTTTCTGCAACGGTTGTATATTGTTATAAAGTGAGAGAAAATTGGTGAGAAAACAACACTTAAAATAACGGGCACGAACTGCGTTTATTCATGTGATAATAAAACATACCTTTTGAGATCCTTTGAACGAGGCCTGGACAATTCTTAACAGAATAAAGAATCTCCGGCGACGTAAAAAGGGTTGGAGTAAAACTCAGGGTGCTTGTCTAGCCACTGCATAACAACATTAGAGAATATAGAAATAAATATCTAATGCACAAAATACGATATGCCTCAGAGACAATTAAGTAAGTCTATCACCTTCTGAAGAAACTCATGAACCCGAACAATTTCTATAGTATCACTGGTTTTCTCAGTAATTGAGTTCTTTTGTAGGGAGAAGCCGTTCCAACAGGCTGATCCAATAAAATATTATGACTCGCCATCTGACAAAATGTTCCACAACTTAGAAGATCAAGAATGAGTCGAGGCTGTATCCCCGGATTTTGTTTGACAAATGAATTACTTTCTACTACTTAGTCCATGAATATGTAGTAGACACCAAGGAAGGAATATTTCCATTGTAGGCTCGAATTTTATAGTATCAGGCCCTGATTCATATTTTATGTACTTGTTAAAAGTTGTCATTCAATTTTGGACCTATTCACTTTTCATTAATAGATTAGAATAGATTAATACTCAAATTTTTCTGTTACAACAATTTATTGTTAGTTAAAATTAATATTTATTGGATATTTAGCTTAAATGACTGTTATCGAATGCTTAATATCTTTATATATATCTATTTGTTTATTAATACTAAACAATTTAATGGAATATTCTATATAGTTAGTATACGTACGTAAATATGCACATAAAGACCTAATACTCTATGTAGTTAGTATTTTAAATTAATTTTATACAATTTAGAAAACCTAGGCTAGTTACTTAATATCAAATTAAGTTTTGACCGCGCGTTCTAAGCGCGGAGTTTTATTTTTACGGTTTTAAAAATATTATTTAATGATATTTATAAACCGACATATTTTAGATATTTTTATGTTTCTAAAAACCTACACAGACCTTGAATGATTCTACTCGACACCGTCCATAAATTCATAATATTCGGATGTAAAATCACTTTAAACCCCAACATTCAGAAAACCGAATTGTAGTCGATAGATATTTAGATGACCATTTTTAACACCCGCATGAGTGTTATCGTAAATTATAATGTATAACATATATAATTGTGTTTATTTTATATATGTTTGTATATGTTTGAAGTTGTTCACATTGTATTATTGTTTGATCTATTATATAACTAATAATTAATATGATTGTCTAAATTACCATAATTTTATGTTTGTATATAACATATTTAAATTAATAGCAATCTTTAAAATAGTTAATATAAAATATAGTTATTATAACAACCTGAGAAATATATATATATATATATATTAAATGTATATGTATATTACATATTTACGTTAACGATTTTTTTTAATGATATGTTTAATCATACATATTGAAATATTTTGGGTCTTATGTTAATATATTACTAAAAAACATTAAGGAAAACACTACTATCTTTGTTTCCAACAAAACTTTTTTAAAAACTGTTATTCATGTTTTCAAACAAAACTTTTTTAAACTGCTATTCGTGTTTACAAACAATACAAATACTTTAATTAATAAGATAAAATATAACTAACTTGATATTGGTCCATAAATTATGCATTTTTTAACAAACTTGAAATAGTTCAAAAGTTAATGATAACTTTATGGTAGATAAATTTAGGACTCTATTTTAATAGAGTAGATGATGATTATTTATATGAAAACTTAGAATTTAAATATTTGTTAATTTACTATTTAATATAATTTATTCATATTTAATTCATGTAACACTTCTATTTCATATAATCAGAGTTTATTTATAGAATTTATAAAAAATAGTAGAATTTTATTTTCTTGTTTATAAAAATTTTAGTTAACATTGATTATAATAATATATATAACTAATTACAAAATTTATTAATGTATTATTTATAAAAATATTTAAATTCTTAACTAAGATTTTGTTAGATTCACATTACCACTTAACCCCTCTTGGTTGGTTGTTAAGAATTTGGTTAGTGTATAGAAATAAACCAAAATTTCTGATGTTAAACCTCACCACGTGTTAAGACATATAATATTACGGTCATGGACCTTGTCCTTATTCTTCAAAACTTACCATTACTGAGTATCTGATATATTATAGCCTAATGTTTGTAGCACAACATTGGCTTATGCGTGGTGATGTATAGATGAGTTTGTGTACTGCCTTTGGTTCGCTTAAAAACTGAGATATGGTCATGTAGCGACATGGTAGCTTAGGATGGACCCGAGGCTTTGCCACGACCAATCCTTCATTCTTTATAAGTCTTTGGGAGTGCTGATCAATATAGCCATGGCTTGCGTACATTGACATGGTTCGGATTCTAAGGTTTAACCATGACCCTGAACATTTTTTGGATTGATTCATATATAAACACAAAGAGATTCTCTTGTAAGAAGAAACTTATATAATATGTATATGACTGATGGTTCTTTATAGAACTCGTTGTTTAGTATTTTCACACTATAGTGCAGTGTTTTGTTCAGTCCATAAACCAGCTAGGAACAATGCTGTTCATTGAGAATTTCTTTTCTCATCTTTCGGGTACTTTTCTTATTTGTTATTCCAGTAAAACATATGCACTATGAATATTTATATGTCATATGTTGCTTATAACCGACGATGAATTCTGTTCATAGATTTATTAGATTCGAGATATTGGTAGGCAATCCACACTGGAGTATTCTCCTTATGTTTGTTCCTTAGTCTTTGTGAGTCTGCTTTGTGTACAAGCTATGCTTGAAAATGACTTAATGTAGGAAATGAGAACCTTAAAGGTACGTGGTCAATCGTCCTTATCTCTTCACGAATTTCTTTTCCTACAAGACCTCATTTATTCACTGGTTTTATATGATGGGGGGTTTCTTATGTATATGGCCAATACCCTAATCTCCTGTACTTTAAAACCACGACGCTTTTTATGATCTTTAAATGGATTTTGAGTCTCTTACGTGGGTGTATGATCTCTCATTATCTTATGTTCATTTTTGTGCTACTTATTTTAGCATTTTCATCAATTTTGGTACTGATATCACTTTCTGTGATCCATTTGCAGTCCAGACAATAACATCAACAGATGCAATCTTATGCCTTTAATCTATGGTGTTTTGGCGTCGCACATCACTTTCCAATACATGGGTTTTTTGCGTTCCAAATCCCATTGTAATGTATCATATACTTGTGGTCGACAAAATTTTCTATGTCTGTGATGTTTCTTTACAGTCGGTTTTTGATTTCAGCACCTTTATTTGAGGATTTATCTATGGAAATCATATGGTCTATCTTATATAGACTCGTCAAACTTATAATGTCTTCAAAAAAAAAAAAAAAAAAAAAAAAAAAAAAAAAAAAAAAAAAAAAAAAAAAAAACTAGGACATCTCAAACTCGTGGTGCAAGCTGGTTTATATATACTGACTAGTTATTTTCGGGTCAATTTGTATTTGGCATCTGATTTGCTAAGCTTTGCATTAATCTTTTATATTCTTTTGGAGTATTGAATCATTTCTAGTGCGAGGATCTTGCCAAGATCATAATGGTTTATAACATTTTTATTTACAGCTTATAGCTTCTCCTTTTAATGTTGGATAATAGAATTACTATTAGTCATGTAATTGTGTAGCTGGCCACTATTGATTCACTATATTTTGGGCTCAAGGTTCCTTTATAATCTGTAATCTTTATCGCAACATATTTCAATCTCTCTGAGGTTCATCTTATATGGCTACATATGTATGTGGTGGTTTATTCGGAATCTCTTAAGATGGTATATGTATGTGTCTGGTTCATGACCCTTAATCAATTTGAGATGGAATATCTATGCTCACTTATATGGCCTGATGCATATTGATTATACATGTAAATTCATATTGTCCATGAGTTTTAGACCTTTATAGGTCGTGATCCATGTGTGGGTTCCATGGATGAACCGTGGGTGAACATGGGTGAGACATGGATACACTGTGGGCGAACCACAAATGACCTATGGGTAGACCATGGTCACGGTTGTGTAGTGTGGTTATGGACTATAGGATTTGTCCTCACTCCCCCTCATGACCCATACTACACGTGGTTCTATAGGACAATAAAGCCTTATGAGTTTCCCTTGTGTACATGTTACACAACGTGAGATTTTTTGGGATAACTCTTTGTGCCATTTCATTATCATTCTTTGCATCAAGTTTAGACTTGGATGGCTAATCCAATCATGCCATAAAGTGTTTAAGATTTCGTGGCTTAACCATGGTTTTAAGCCTCTATCATATTGATCCTTAGCATAGTCTAGATCAATAGAGTATGTAGGGATAGTCTTGACCAATGCCTTACGCGAATTTCTTAGGAACTAAAGGAACTTTTGGTTCCTTTGCCCATTGGTCCAATGTGGAAACCATTCATACTTAAGTATTTATGAATCAATGGGTCTTATTAGGTGAATAAACTCGTGCCTTTGGCCATAGGTCTGACTATACACTCATTCATGAACTCTTATTGTCGAAATCTAGCTTATTCATTTAGACAACTATATGTTTCCTAATTCATAAATTTGTTTATCACCATTTCCATTTTGAACCAAATGAGCTTTTAATTCATCCCTTAAGGACTCTCTTGATAGAGGTCACAAATTTGTTTGGAAGTTCTACAAGTCTTGGCCAATGATTGTGTATGCCATATTTCAGGCAAATGGATTTGGTCGAGTGTGGTGGTTTGGATATACCACCTCGTCCTCGCTCTCGACCTTGACCAATCATGGCTTCATGGTTGAACCCACGGTCGCCCATGGGTCGACTAGACTTGTTTCTTATGGCATATTGAATTTGGTCGAGTGTATGTGGTTTAGAAAATGCCACAGCTTCTGTCTCGACCATGGCCTATGTAGGTTGGTACCTACGGCCAGCCATAGTCATTTCTTGTGCCATATGGAATGTATTGGCCACGACCATGTCATGTTCATCCACTACAGCCATGTGTGGTTTATCATGATGGACATGGTTACTTTCATTTGGATTTATTTCTTCTAATGCCATATTGGCTTCATGAAATGATGTGGAATTAGGAGGTCTCAATTAGCATTTCTTTGCTTTACTCAGCTAGCAATAGATATGAGATCAGATCAGTATAATGGGGCTGAGTTATATTCATCCATAGACTTAAAGTCATGGGATCTATAATTCCTCAATTCATTTATAGCCTTTGGTGATCATAACTCTGTCCAAAGGTCTAGAGGATTTTAATATTCAGATTCTGATCTTTGAGACTCTTAGCAAAGGTGATGGTGGATAAATGTATCTATCATTTCTTAGTGGCATTATTTGCCTCTGTGATACATTCACCAAGTCCATTGGACTTAGATAACTTATGTGTCTAATGATTATATATATATAGCTTTAGATTTTAGACTTTTGAGATCATTCTATGTAGTGGTGTGAGTACCGACCAAACATTCGAATGGTTCGACCAAGTAAGGCCATACGGCCATGGAATGATGCAACAAACCTAGAAAGTTATGATCTATACGTTTCAAGTATAAACAATCAGATTTGTGCAATGTAACTTGATATGGTCGAATCCTATATCTATATGGTCGGATTGGGCCATGCGTCTTAGGTTTGGTTTAGAACCGGCCAAACTAACTTAGGATTGGCCAAACTAACTTAGGATCGGCCAAACTATATTTAAACAAACAATCTATCATCCTAACTCACAAACAAGTTCAATTAAGGTTTGTGGTTTTAGTGTTTGGCCTAAGTGGTTCTATGGTTAGGGTTTAACCTAGCATATAGGTTCAATGAGTTTCTAGACCATTCAATAGGTTCTATACGACCATGGTGCAACAGTCCTATGTTCAAGTGACTAACATGCGGCTTAGTTCCATAAAGATCTAAAAACACACGTGGTTATTAGTCTAAGACCACACGGTCACAAGATTCATGAACACTAGGATGAGATGCAAAACAGCCCTAAGTCGATTTCAAGGTCGACAAGGTTTAGACCTAAGTCGGTTTCAAGGCCGAGTAATAGTATCATGACTTAGGGTTTCACATTATGAATGCAACAAACAATTCTAGCATCTTGACTCTCATGAAATAATTAATCAAAATCAATCAATCAATTCTCCACCTGATTTTATTAATTGTGGTAATTAGGGTTTCAAGGCCCTTTAGATATTCAATTTAAATCTTTAAAATATCAAGCAAGATTAAATTGAGGGTTTTCAAGGACCTATGATTCTCAAATCATTCAATCAAAACGAATTGATCATTCAGATTTATAAACCTCAAAACGATTTATGAAAACCGGTTTAAACAATTTGTTTACAAGGTTTTCAAGGCCTTTAAGGTTTAAGGTTTTCAAGGCCTTAATTCTCAATGCATGATAGTAAATTAAATCTATCAGTCCTAACTTTAGAATAATAACATAAGATTACAAGTTCCAAGTTTAAAACAAATCAATCAAAAATCGGAAACACAAAACCTATGGTAACTAGGTTTACCGAATTAGGGTTTTGATTTTCTCTCTCTAGATTAACTAGGTTTACTAATTTGGGATTGATCTTATATCTTTATAGTAGTTAGGTTTAGGGATTAGAAACATAAGCCTAAAAGGATTAGGTTTAGGGATTTTTCGAAATTAGGGTTTTTGTAAACCCATAGCTAATAGGTTTTCTCGGAAAATTAGGGTTTATGTTCATCGGATGAAAAGAATGATCTTTAGATCTTTTATCAATCCGATTTTAACATATGATCTTAGGGTTATGATTTGTAATCCTTTAGGTAATTACAATCCTAACAATATCATCTAATCAAATCAAGTTTTAAGGTCTCATAATCGGATTCATATGTATATTCGATTAGGATAATGCTTTAAAGAATGCTCTTCATGGTGACGAATATGAAGAGCTAAAGGAGTCAAGTTGGGAGTTTTCATCAAGTTTAAAGAGCTCGGATTTGCTTGGGCTTCAAGGCTGGTGCACTACATGCTCGGATTCCAGCTGGACATAAAGAAGAAGTACGAGCTGTGGAGTCTAGTTGGTCCAGAACTGTGAGGTTTTCACTGTTAGAGTTTGAAAACCTCACTGGTCTAAACTGTGAGTACATAGAGGACCTTGAGAGACCGAGGTGTGCTGTTACAAAGGAGATGGCTTCTTTCTGGACATGTTGGGAGTTCATGTCGAAGCTGGGCCATCTACTGAGCAGATAATAGCAGCATTTGAGAGATGCGAAGGGTGGTTCTCGGGAAGATCGCAAGTGGTCGGGTACCTTGCCATCTTCACTGGATTATTGAAGGTAGAAAGTATTCACCGCACCAGGGTTAGTCTGGCAAGGCTAGTAATTGATTTAGAACGTTTGAGAACTATCCATGGGGCGAGAGGTCGGTTCAAGGTGCTGATGGACTCTTTGAAGGGCAAAGATATTTTGGGCTGTTACACTATCGATGGGTTTATACAAGCTCTCCAGGTCTGGGTGTACACAGCTCTGCCGGAATTGGCTGCTAACTATGGTAATCCCATACCAAACAGACCGTCTCCACCGATACTGACGGCTTACATGGGTGGCAAAGGACGCAAGATGCTTAAAGATGCTATCTGCAGACAGGTATTTACTTCTATCATTTACTCCAAAAATTAAGTCGTCTGGAAAGTCGTCTGGGAAAGTCGTCTGGCAAGTCGTTCCTACTGGACGACTTAATTAAGTCGTCTGGAATGTCTCCCAGTAGGAGAATTTCCAGACGACTTAATTAAGTCGTCTGGTAAGTCGTCCAGTAAGAAGACTTTCCAGACGACTTAATTAAGTCGTCTGGAATGTCTCCCAGTAGGAAGAATTTCCAGACGACTTAATTAAGTCGTCTGGTAAGTGTAAAATTAACCTATTTAATAGAGTAGATTTCACTTTTTTTTTTTTTTTTTTTTTTAAATAATTATATATTTATTAATTTTGCTATGACCAAAGTCATACAACGTTTACAAGAAAATAGATCATAAAATGACCATAAAACAATAGGATATCACTTTCCTATTGAATAAAATGATCGTAGCTGAACAAATCTAGCCACGGTCTACCGCGATTCCTCGTCCTCGGTTCCCTCGTCCACGGCTTACAGATTGCAGTGCATTCCTTAACTTTGTTGTTGTTTAACCGGTCTTTCTCGAAGGAGTCTTTTCCCTGAAGTGTCATGTGATCCATCAATTCTGTCTCATTTTCAGAATCCAATGTATCTTCTTCCTCCTCCACATTAATCAAAGAAAGCAAACTTGTTTAGAACAAAGTCTGGCTCAACCTTACTACTACCATCCGTGTGGGTGTAGAAAATTCTTGAGTGGTTGATGATAATTGTTGGCAGACTCAGAGTTGGAGACTCAATTGACTCGTTGATACAAATAAATGAAGGAGAGTTACACATGTTCTCTAGTACCGTGATTGTCGCTAATGAAGAAAATATGTCCATGACCGGTGGAATAGATGGAACTGTTGTTGCATAAATATCATCCTCACTAGCAAGAGCATTCGAAGGTGGACTAACATGGCGAAGGATATTTCTGTAGCTGAGACAGCAACCTTGTTAGAAGTTGTAGTGATATGTGATGAAGTTACCTCGTCTTGTATCGGATGGATGGTGATAGGAATTTCCACTGGTGATGCAGCATTAAACAATTGGGACAGAACCAGTAACATCCACAATGACCGTTCTTTCATTGTCCTTGGCTGAAGCATTTTGTTGAGATATGGACAAAACATCTCTTGGCTTTGTGACCTAGGTGACCACATTTTTCACACTTCGGAGGGAGCCAAGAGTATTCAACGTCAATCATAGAGTAGTTCCCTTGCTTATCCCATGCTGGCAATTTTTTGTGGGAAAGACTTATCAAGCTCAACTTCCACTAAAATCTTAGCTTCTCCTAGCATCGTAGGATCTAACCACGGCTTGTGAGATAACATTGGTTCTCCTAAACCTGAAGCAATCCATTCGATAGCAAGAATGGAATAAAGCTGAGCAGGGATGTTTTAAGTGTGACCCACAATGGGATCGTGGAAATTTCTGGCAGAGATAAGGATTCTGAGGAATTCCACGCAGCTACAAACATTAAACCAGTCGTCCACATGCCATAGACCTCGTTCCATACCCATTTCCGAGTATTTTCATCAGGTATATGAAAGATATAGGAGAAATCACTTATCTTCTTGACAAAGATATTGCATTTTCTACCCTAAATCTTATTTAGAATAGCATACACTAACCACCCGATGGAACTAAACAGCGACTGAACTGACCAACCACATATTCTTTTTGATTTTGCAACCCATTGAGAAGGACATGATTTGGAATTGTTACTTAGGGGTACCATCTTCCATGTACTCCGGCATAGTTACTCGATTGAAGGTTCCTAGACTTCGGATTCAATCGAGCAGTCCAAGGAAAACGTTTTTTATCTGTAGGAAATTTTGTAGTAGCTGGTGGGATAGCTTTGGTTGGGAGTTGATGAAGTCCCAGCAATCTCATTACGGTGAACCTTTTTCCCACAGGTTTGGCTGAGAGAATAGGCCAATTGACTAGTTCTATAGGTGCCTCGCACTGATCAACAGATTGTCCTAGCCAAGGTAATGGTTTCGCCCCATGCTCCTAGTGGACCCATCTTGAGCAACCAACTTGAGATGATGTAG
Source organism: Moricandia arvensis (assembly GCA_905132765.1). Lineage (NCBI taxonomy): Eukaryota > Viridiplantae > Streptophyta > Magnoliopsida > Brassicales > Brassicaceae > Moricandia > Moricandia arvensis. Next base: position 13,317 of record CAJHQP010011196.1, read on the forward strand.
GAGGATGAGTAGTTGATTGAAGTGTTTGGGTTTTGTTGACTTCATGAGTTGGAGCTTGCTTCGACTGAGTAGACAACGGAGAGATAAAGCTTGCCGAAGGAATATTAGTGTAAGAACGAGAAGCTTGCTCCATTCTTTTCGAGACCATGGAGTTGTCTTGAGGCAGAGAAGCAATCAAACCGCAGTCGATAGTTCCATCAGAGGGATGAGGGTTACAAATTTCTAGATGGGAGCTTGCCGGAGGCGTTGGCTTCTTCACTGACGGTGGTTGTGGCAGCGACAGCAGATACTTCATGTGTGAGGGTTGCAGAAGCAGAGGAAGTGGTGGTTGCTGTAGTTTGAGCGTTTACGATCGAAACGTTAGAAGGAGGAAGAGCGAGGAGATCTGTCTCGGAGGACTCCATATCTGAGAGTGAGGGATTTTCAACCCAGAAGAAGACGAAGCTTCAGTCACGTCTGAGAAGTGGACGGAAGCCAGCAACGACGGTGGTTGCCGCCGAATTTGATGCGGGAGTGTTAGGGTTACGGAGTCGCCTTGGGAGAAGTTTGAATAAAGCCCCGTCAAATATCTAAGTTCATATCTTATATTTACTGCAGACTACGGTGTGTGAACTTTGTTGAGAAGGACTATGGTGAAATGTTTCCAAAATGGGACTCTGATGCTGAGGACCTTCCCGCGGAGAACATAATTAAAGTTATGTTTAATCAGAGACCGTGGAAGTGGACCATGGATTGCTGGGAAGTCACCGGTACTTGGGTCAATACAAAGCCCGGGTGGTTGTGAGTCCATCAAAGAAAGCCATAGTTTTGGTAGAAGAAGAGAGTCCAAGACCTCTGAAGAAAGCTCGTAAAGAGGTTAAAAAGAGGCACCTGCAGAGGCACCTTCAGGGGAGAGTGCAGGGAAGTTTGCAGAGGCTGGTGAAGAGGCTCGTCCAGAGGTTCGCACAGAGGCTCGTCCAGAGGTTACTAGGACTGTGATTGGGATGAGCAAAGAGGACCTTGAAAGAAATTTCCAAGGACATATTTGATGCCATGAGGGAAGGGTTTGGGACGTGCCTTATGAAGATCAAGCATTTGTCGGAAAGGGTGGAAGCAGTGGAGAAGAAGGTTGGTATCACCAAACAAGGACATAGACATCCTCTCAACCCACTACCTCTCAACCTAAAGGCACATCCTCTCAACCTAAAGGCAGATCCTCTCAACCCACTGCCTCTCCCGGGGTTAGTGAAAGTGTAAAACGGGGAGAAGGATAAAACACCTCTGGATGAGAGTGTTAAAGAGGAGAAGGATAAAACACCTCTGGATGAGAGTGTTAAAGAGGAGAAGGATAAAACACTTCCTGAAGAGCTAAAGGAGTCAAAGCTAGAGAAGGATAAAACACTTCTCGATGAGAGTTTTAACGATGAGTCCGCATCTGAGAGCCTTGTTCTATTGGCCAAAAAAACAAGTTTCACTCCAGCAGAGAAACAGCAGCAGGTTGCTAGATATGAGGACAAGAGAGAAACTGCTTTGGCAATTGTCCGTCAAAAAGACTGAGCGGAACAGGAAAGTTGCTGCCTCACAGAGATCTCCTTATACTGCAAACACGAAAAAAACCTTCTAGAGCCTACAATCCCTTTGCACCACTTGACAGGAAGAAGTTGAAGGAGCTCGTCGAATGGTTGCAAACTGATCCGTAAGTGATTGCCTACCTTGCTAATAGCTTCTCCTATAAAAAACTAATTGCTTTTCATGTTTGCAGTCATTATAAAACACCTGTAGACAAGAAACCTCGTAGAAGCTCCGACGTGGTGGTATCACGTCCTTCGGACCCCCTAGCTTGGTTGGAGGATTGTGTAAGTCGTCTGACAAAACTGATTAGTAGATTACTTAGTAAGTCGTCTGGTAAGTCTTCTACATAGTCGACTTACCAGACGACTTACCATAAGTCGTCTGCGTAGAAGACTACCATAAGTCGTCTGGTTAAGTCGGACTATGTAGAAGACTTACCAGACGACTTACCAGACGACTTATGGTAGTCTTCTACGCAGACGACTTATGGTAAGTCGTCTGGTAAGTCGTCTGGTAAGTCGTCTATGAAGACGACTTACCAGACGACTTATGTAGTCTTATGGTAAGTCGTCTGGTATCTTATGACTTGTATTATTTTATATGCAGCATATGGGATGCTTGGATCAATGTTTTGAGGAATAGGCACCAGGAGACGCCACACCTTTTCAGGAGCGAGAGAATATGCTTCCTTGATCATCTCTTTTCTCAACAATGGAGGTTTAACTACCAGGATTTTAAGAAATTCGCAGTCCGATTGCCTATGGTTTAGGAAGAGACTTCCTGGTGGGGCGTGCTTATTATTTCAGGCGCAGTTACCATCATTTTGCAGGACGGACAAGGTTTGGGGGACGGATGTTGATGATATCTATTCGCTTATCCTGGACGACTTTCAGGAAGGTCCTCTAGCCTAGACGACTTCCAAGTAAGTCGTCTGGCGAAAAGTTAAATATTTAAGTTTTATTTTCCATATTGCCAAAAGTAACCTGAGACGACTTACAGGTAAGTCGTCTAGCTTTAATAAAATATTGAAATTTTTGATTTCCCAGAGACGACTTACTTGTTAAGCTCGTCCCAGGAAAGTCAAATATCTGACACAA
>CAJHQP010011197.1:0-15961 GCA_905132765.1 Moricandia arvensis
TAGGCGGAAATCCTTTCCTTTTTACCTAGCGCATTTGTCCTTTTGCTTTGTCTTGCAAAAACAGCTTGCTCTCGTGTTCTTACTTTTTCCTTTTTCTTGTCCTGTTACTAGAAACCTTTTACTGGTATTTTCGTTTTCCTTTGTGCAGAAAGCAAATAGGGACGAGTCTGAGGAGAAGCAACGTTGTACCATGCAGGAGATCAGAAAGGAGTCCTCACTAAGGATGAAAGGCTGTTACTTAAGCTATGAATGCTCAGCTGCAACAGATGATGAGAATCAGCCATGATAAACTCTGGCAGGAGTTAGACAGATCTCCAACAAGCTAATGGACGTGGAGAGCCACACTTCAAGCAACCAGCCAACACATGGAGCAGACCACACCAATCTTCTCTCACTCCTAAATCAATTGAGTTTTGTTCTGATTATAAACCACTTACTGATATTCGACTCTATGCTTTTTCAGGAAAAGTGACTATCTAGGATGGGAAAGAACCTATGACAAGTGGCTGCATTACAACAGAATATGAAGAAGAAAGATTAGCTTTGCAATTTCTCTACTCAAAGAAACGCTTATAAGTGGTGGTTGCAAGAAGAAGAATGATCGCAGTTCTACAAGGAACCAACTATCACCACGTGGGAGAGTCTGAAGTTGTACTAAGGGAAAAGTATGCATCCAAAGGCAACACTTCCTAAGGTCTCCAATGTAAGAAGTCACATCTAGCAAGGCAGTAACCTGTTACAGCAAAGATAAAACAGAAAACCATTCCTGCTCAATGAGGAAGATAAAAAAAAGTTATTACAAGTAATGGTGGATGTGAGAAGCAATTCAAGAGGACCAACCCTGGAGGTTCATCACAGCACCAAGAAACCAGACTCAGCTGCACAATCAGATTTAACTGCACCAACCCAAGAGCTCAAACAGAAACATCTTTGGTAAAAAGAAAGTTTGGGACAGAACAAGGGTGTTCTCTTTTCTTACCTCAGCCTGAATTTAATTTCAGTACTTCTTGTGATGAAACTAACTTTTCCTAAAACCGGTGCAACCGAGTAGCCATGTTTCAGTTTCACAGGTTGCAAAGAGAAGAAACAGCAGAGAAAGAACCAGAGCAATCAACACAAGGAGAAGAGCTAGAACAGCACAAAAAACTCGCAGTCTTGAAACAGCTCATGAATCCTTGTCTTATGACTTACAAGAGCACTGTAAGGAATTTAATATGCTTGCTTCTGTGCTGAAATGTTTGTTAAAGTGAGTACTGAAGACATAAAACGTTTTGATCTTGACAAAGTAAAAGGTTTTTGTGTTTCAAAATCTGTTTTTGAAAACATGTTTAAATCTTTTAAAGAACTTAAACCAGAAAACCTATTTGATCAAAAACGTTTTCCAAATCAAGATAAAAACATTTCTGGTCATATTTTGAGTCTTGATCATTTTCTGAAACATGAAAAAAGTTTTGATCTTTTGAAAAGGGTTTTGAGCTTAAATTGAATCAATCTGATTGTTGTTCACTTGCTAGAACTGAAGAGAAAACTTTTGTTGTGATTTTCCTAGGCATTGATTTGATCACTGATGATTGTTTTGCATTCCACATATGGCTTGAAAGAACCTAGGAAGTTGCATGAACCGAAATTGCATCATTCTGATGTTAAGTTTGAAATTTTGAAATCTGCAAATATCTCTGAGCTTGAGATTGATTGTTTGTGTGCTAAAAATGTTTATAAACGTGTGGGATTTTTAGTTGATGATATCTTAGTATATAACACGTTCTTTGATAAACTCATTGCACTTCTGAAACTTGAGATAAATGGTTCTAAATGTATTGTTTTGTGCCTTGTTAACATGCTGGTCTACAATACTTTCTTTGACATGATAAACCCACTTGACTTGTCCAAAAGAAGCTGAAAAAGGTACAGGTGAAAATAGGGCTATAAAGATCAGAGAATCAATGATGAATCTTTGGCTAAGTTGGAGACACAACAAGCAAATCTTGAAAACTATCTAGTCGCCAGCTGTGATATAGGAGCAGTCAGAAGCTCATATCTCATCCACCAAAACGATTTAGGCCATGAAACCAACTGCATTAAAAACTTAACTCATCAGGCTCTCACTTCAAATTGGACTCATGTCCAAAGCTTCTCAGGTGAAAGAGATATGGGTTCTACAAGTCAGGTGATCCTATCTCTGCTTTGTTTGAATTTTGCTAAGTTTAGAACATCTCAAACCTATCTATGGCGACAAGGTGAGCATGCTAAGGTAAGTGATCATGTTTTCAAGAGTTCTTATATCTATTACACAGATATGATGCACTTGTTTTTGTCAAAAGAGCCATGTGTAGATTATGATGAAGCTTGGAAGCATACAAGGAGAAAGACAAGCATGTGGAAGACAAGCGGTTCAAGCCACCTGATTTGGATCAGGATAAGCCACCAAGACGTCACTGGCTTCATTCTCATCAAAGAAGCACCACCAGACGCAGCACACAAACCAAAACCGAGCAAAGCACAATTTGGGATCAGATTATTACTCTTTGATAAATTTTTATGTGCTAACTTGCTTTGTTTCAATGTATCTGGTTTGAGTAATGAATCAGGACTAAATGGATCAATGCCTTCTATATATCCGAACCAGTCAGCAACAATGCCTATCAAAGAGGCTTGCAAGGTAAGTGTACCTGATTTCAAACTTTGATGTTACTGACTTGGTCCCCTCTATTGCAGATAAAACAGATTTGAGGACAAATCTTTTTGAAGAGGGAGGGGATGATGTGATCATGGAAAGCACCAAGGAATATGATGTGATCATGGAAGAGGGCAAAGAGATCTTAGACGAGCCTCATGATGCCACAAAGCACCAGCAGCCTGGTGAAGATTCTCTAGCCATTCCAGAAGGTCCCATGACTCATTCCAGAGTCAAGAAACTTAAGGAGACTGTTGTAGGATTACTCACTTCACATCCACAACAAGAAGAAGGTCTTGGACAAGGTTTTGATCCGAGATGTCTTGAACACCATTCAAGCCATCTCTACATCAAGCTGAGTTAGTGTCTAGGCAAGACATTTGGTGTGTGCTCTTTTCCTTGCTTTTGGTTTTGTCCCACGAGTTTTCCGGAGGAAGGTTTTTAACGAGGCCACGACTTGTCTTACAAATCACTTAGCTCTATTTCGGCCAAAGACCAGTAGAAGCATTACATTTTAAGCTTATATTATGTTATAAACTATAGTTTCCATTTTTTAAAGTTTTCAAAACCCTAGAGAGTATGTTCTCTGGTTCTTTTATTTAAGGGTTTTCCCTAACCCTATTGTAGACACGCAATCTTTTATCAAAAAACCTAGTTTTCTCTCTTCTCTCTTGTCTTTGACGAGTTGAAGGTTTCTGGTGTGTAATATCCAGAGTTAAGGCTTCTTATTTGGTGTGTCATATCCAGATCAGTCGCCTAGGAGTATCAAGAGATCATCCATCCCTCTTGTGTCACCATTCAATCCACAAACCTTGAAGAACTTGAGTCTCTGATTCGTTCTTGCAGGATCTATCCATTCCCATCAACCAAAGAGCATCCTAGGACGCATCAAGTGCAGCTCAACTGGTTGTCAGTGATCCCAACAGATCGCTGTCAAAGGGTGAGGGGTTCGATCCCCGAGCCAACAACCTAGCGTGTGTAATATCGCAGAAGGGTTGGGGTTAATTACCACTGCAGTGGGTGAGGGCCGGTGTGTAATATCCGTGCAGGGTGGTGTGTAATATCCACTTACTCATCATAAAAGTTAACTTTTATGATGCGTTAGTGACCCATCGCAGGCCACCCTGCACAGTGTGACTCCTCACAGGCCATCTCAGCCAAGTCGGAATCGGCCACACCGGCACGCACCCACTGCAGTGGTAATCAACTCCAACCCGTCCTCGATCAATCCGTCGGGTTTAATTCGATGGGTTGTTGGTGAGGGTCGAGTATCGAACCCCCCACCCTTTATCAGCCGATCTGTTAGGAAAGCTGACAACCAGTTGAGCTGCAGCTCAATTGGTTGTCAGCTTTCCTAACAGATCGCTGATAAAGGGTGGGGGTTCGATACTCGACCCTCACCAACAACCCATCGAATTAAACCCGACGGATTGATCGAGGACGGGTTGGAGTTGATTACCACTGCAGTGGGTGCGTGCCGGTGTGGCCGATTCCGACTTGGCTGAGATGGCCTGTGAGGAGTCCACACTGTGCAGGGTGGCCTGCGATGGGTCACTAACGCATCATTGGGTGTGTGTGTTTTGTGTTGATTCCAGGTGAAGTGAGGAACAAGCTAGAGGCCTAAAAGCACAAAAGCCATGTTTATTGGATACTCTCCAACTCAGAAAGGCTACAAATGTTATGTACCAGAGAAAAGAAGGGTCCTGATCTCCAGGGATGTCAAGTTTTTGGAATCTAGAGTCCACTATAATGAAGGGAGTTGGGATGATCTCAAGGACCTCTCTCAGTCTTCCACAGATAGAGCCAACAATTTGAGAGTAATTTTAGAAAATCTTGGCATCCACTTACCAACAGAACCTGAGAAAAGTATGAAGACCCGGTCCATGATACTACTGAAGATGAGGAGAACATTGAAGTCACTCATCCTGATCATGAGGGGGCAATGAAACAGTACAGCCTGAGGAAGAGGCGCAGCAACCTGAAGACTCAGTATCTCAGCCTGAGGAACAGGCGCAACAACCTGAAGTCTCAGCAGCTCATGATCAAGATGAGATGCCCATCAGTCACAGAGGTTCAACCAGAAAATGAAATCCAATTAGAAGATGAGGAAGAGCCAGATCAAATACAGCCTGTGAGGAGAAGTACCAAGGATCAAGAGACCAGCTTCAAATTGGAGCAACACAAGAGTATACTTCAATGCAAAAGCAGTAGCTCATCCAATCAGTGCAGTATGCTCTCTAGCTCAGTATCCAGAAGAACATCATGCCTTCATGATAGAATTGGACCAGGAATACATCCCAAGATCGTATGAAGAAGCAATAGAGGATGAAGGATGGAAAAATTCAGTGGCTGATGAGATCAATGCTATGATCAAAAATGATACCTGGTATGAAGCTGAACTCCCCAAAGGCAAGAAAGCAGTGACAAGTCGCCTACTCTTCACAATCAAGTACCTAGCAAATGGAAAACCAGAAAGGAAAAGACAAGATTAGTTGCAAGAGGATTTACTCAGGTCTATGGAGAAGACTACCTTGATACATTGCACCAGTAGCCAAGCTGCATACCATAAGGATTCTGATCTCAGTGGCAGTCACTTGGAATGGGACTTATGGCAAATGGATGTCAAGAATGCGTTCTTACAAGGTGAACTAGAAGATGAGGTTTATATGCGACCCCCACCCGGTCTAGAAGACATGGTAAAACCAGGAAATGTATTGAGATTAAAGAAGGCCTATATATGGCTTGAAGCAATCCCCAGAGCCTGGTACCATAAAAGTTAAGCTCAACTCTGACGGAAGAGGATTTGTCAAAACAGAGGCAGATCACACTCTCTTCACACTGACCAGCAAGCAAGGGATTATTGTCATTCTCATTATGTTGACGACATTATCATCACTGGTAGTGACAAGGAAGGTATTCTCTCAACTAAAACTTTTCTTAAATCTGCATTTGATATAAAGGATTGGGAGAGTTGAGTACTTCCTAGGGATTGAGATATGCCGCTCTACAAGAGGGGCTCTTCCTATCCCAAGGAAGTACACACTTGATCTTTAAATGAGGCAGGAAACCTTGGAGGAAGACAAGCCAAGACGCCACTGGAGGAAGGCTACAAGGTACTGCGAGAGGGGCGAGTATGAGGATACTCCATTTGAAGATGTTAAGAAGTATAGGAGGATGGTGGGCAAGCTCATATACCTGACCATTACTCGACCGGATGTGTGTTTTGCTGTGAATCAAGTCAGTCAACACATGCAAGCACCTAAAGTTCACCAATGGAAATATGGTGGAAAGAATCTTGAGATACCTGAGAGAAGCTCCTGGTCAAGGTGTGTGGATGCTTGCAATGGAAGCACAGAGATTGTGGGGTACTGTGATGCAGATTGGGCTGGTGATAGAGTGGACAGGAGGTCCACAACAGGATATTGTACCTTTATTGGAGCAACCTAGTCACCTGGAAGAGCAAGAAGCAGAGATAGTATCATGCTCAAGTGCTGAAGCAGAATATAGAGCAATGAGAAAGCTTACAAGTGAGCTTACCTGGATCAGGAACTTGCTAAGAGACTTGGAGATTGAGACTACACACCCATCACAATGCACTGCGACAACCAGGCTGCCATTCATATAGCATCCAACAGTGTGTTTCATGAGAGACTAACACATTGAGGTGATTGCCATAAGGTTAGACAAGCTGTGGAGCAGAACTTATATTGCCTTGCTAACACTAGAAGTGAAACCAGTTAGCCGACATCTCTCACCAAGGCAGCAAGCACAAAGGTCTGTGAGTTTCTTCATATCAAAGCTTGGACTCATGGATATCCCATCTCACTGATCCTCTAGCCATGAGGTGTCTACTCTTTTCCTTGGCTTAGTTTTCTCCCAAGTGGTTTTTTCTAAGCTAAAGGTTTTAATGAGGAATGCTCATGGTTTCCAAGCTTGACCAGTCCTATGGTCAAGCTTGAGGGGAGTGTTGAGATGAAGAAATAAGATGTAAGAGGATATGAGTTATAAGATTCAAGATAACTTGGGAGTCAAGAATGTCTATACAACCATGTGACCTAACGTGACTTGCAAGCAAAGAAAAGAGACTAACGTGACTTGCAAGAGGAGAGACACTTGAAATAAACTAAGAAGACTATGGGAGCTAATTCACGTGCAGAAGACACTCAGTATGGTTCTGCATCAATTGGGACCTGTCCCTATGGGCACATTCAGTATGGGCATTAAGTTTATTCCAGCATGGGTACTCAGTTCTTATTCTCATTTTCGTGCTTTACAAGAGTTTTAAAGACAGATAAAGAGAGAGGAAGAGAGAAAACATAAGTGCATGACAGCTGTTTTCCAGCAGATCTAGTTGAATTTCACACTGCTGAGTCTCTCAAGCTTTCTCCTCTCTTCTCTTGATCTCTTCGGGCTATAATGTCTTCATGTACTCACTATTTCACACTCCCCCTCAAGCTGACCATGTGGAACAAGTCAAGCTGGAATGCCATTGAGATTTTCTCATTAAAAAACTTACCAAGAAACCTCTTTAGCGGATTAAAAACTTGATAAGATAAGTAGTAAGACTCATGACGAGGGGATCAGGTGGTTGGAGTATAGATCAATGAGCTCCAACTTGAAAGGATGGACTCCATTGTCTTTAATCTCGCAGCTTGGTGAACACATCCGCAGTTGATGCTCGCTCCTTGCTATAGCATGGCATGTCACTCCTGAGACATCATCTGCTCACTTGACAATCAACTTCTATGGTGCTTAGTTCTCTCATGGAAGACTGAGTTAGATGAATATGATTGATCTGCTTGATTATCTACATGTTGGTTCATAGGAGAGGTGTGTTCAATCTCCAGCATTGCGCTTGAGAATACCTTTGATCGATACAGCTCATTTGTCACGCTTCAACATAGCTCTATTTACTCGCTCAGCACTGTGAGCGGAGATAAACTTTTGCTTCTTACTCCTTCCAAGTACCAGCGTTTCCTCCACGATGTACCATACCCAGTAGTCTGATTTCTATCACTCTATCTCCTGCCAATTCAGCATCACCAATACCAACGACTTTCTGTACTGTATACCATTACATCCATCCAAAACTCCTTGTCAGAGTTCCACTCAAGTACCTCAGTATCCTACAACATTTCCAGTGATGGACCTTTGGAGCCTCCATATGCTGACTTACTTGATTCCACTGCAAGCATATATCTGGTCTTGTGATAGTCAAGTATATCAGTTTTCCAACATCTCCTGCTAAAGTTTCGCATCTCAAACAGTTGTTTTTCTTCAATTCTCAAGTAATAAACCTTGTACCCTCTTCAAGAGGTGTCTTGGCTGTCTTTCCTCCAAGCACGCCACTCCCTTTACCATATCTAGAGTATACTCCTCTGATTCATGAACAGACCCTCCTTAGATCTGCATATCTCAATACCCAAGAAGTACTTCATCTCCCCAAGTCCTGATATCAACACAGACTTGAGAAAGTCTTTAGTGGCTTGAATCCCTGCCTTATCATTCCCTGTGATGATCAGATCATCCACGTACACCAGAATAACAATGATCCTGAAGGTCCTGTTAGGTTGAAGAGAGTATGGTCTAATTCAGACTTCCTGAAGCCTCTTCCATTCAGAGTAGTCCTTAGCTTCCTATACCATGCCCTTGTGATTGTTTCAGCCCATATATAGCCTTCTTCATCTCAAAACATTTCCTGGCTTTACTAGATACTCAAAACCAGGAGAGGGATGCATATATACTTCATCCTCAAGCTCTCCTTGCAAGAAAACATTCTTCACATCCATCTGCCACAATCCCACTCCAAATTGGTTGCAACTGATAGGATGATTCGAACTGTATGTAGCTTGGCAACAGGAGCAAATGTGTCAATGTAATCTTCTCCATAGGTTTGTGTAAACCCTCTTGCTACCAATCTGGTCTTCTTCCTATCAACCTTCCATTTGCCAGATACTTGATTGTGAAGATCCATCTACTAGTCACAGCCTTCTTCCCTTCCGGTAGTTCACTCTCATACATGTGTCATTCTTGATCATTGCATCCCTTTCACTGCCCACTGACTCTCTCCATTCCTTGTCCTTCATAGCTCCTCATAGGATCTTGAATGTCACTTTCATCCAGATTACACATAAACACCATGTGTTCTTCTGGATACTCTGCAAAGGAACACACAGCTGAGAAGGATGCTTCACAGCCTGGGCATTGTAGTACACTCTCGTGTTTACCCAGTTGGAAGGATCCTTTCTCTCCCTAGTGCTTCTTCGCAGAGGCTGAACCTCTTCTTGAGTTTCTTCTTGAGTTTCTGTTTCTGGCATCCTATTCTTCAACCTTTCACTCCTCCGCAATGGCTGAACTTGAGTCTGATCCTCTGCTTCTGTATCATTAACCTCCTCTGGGTCATGATATCTTCCTGCTCATCTTCACTTGACTGAGCCACATCTTGATCATGATGTGCTGAATCCTCTTGGTGCTGCTCTTGCACACTTGATTCAGATTCACTCCCCCTCTCATATCAAGAGGATTATTCTTTCAGCTTCTCTAACCTGATCAGAAGGAGTGTTCCTTCTTATCTCCTGATTCTGGGACATGTCTATCCCAAGCTTCTCCAATAGGTTCCTCAGATTCACTGCCTTATTCTCTGGTTCATTAGACATATCCTCTAGGTCCTTCCAGTTCTTCTCCTCATAATACCCCTTTGTTTCCATGAACTTCACATCCCTGGATACCAATACTCTCCTTGTTACTGGAGCATAGCACTTATATCCTTTTTGGGTTACTGAGTACCCAATGAACATAGCTCTAGTGCTCTTTGCATCCAGCTTGTTTCTCTGTTCTCCAGGAACCAAGACATAGCATAGACTCCCAAAGACTCTCAGATGATCTATGTAAGGCTTGGTCTTGTTCAACACTTCATATGGAGACAGATTCTTCAGTACCTTGGTTGGGATCCTATTGATGAGATAGCAAGCAGTCTGAACAGCATCACTCCAGAAACGCCTAGGGACATTGGTGTGGTACATCATGGATCTAGCAACCTCCATCAAGTGTCTATTCTTCCTTTCAGCAACCCCATTCTGCTGTGGCGTGTAGGGACAGCTGGTCTGATGCACTATTCCATGCTTATCCATGTGATTCTTGAAGGCATGACTGGTGTATTCACCTCCATTATCAGACCTTAGTACCTTCACAGTAGCATTGTAATGGTTAGTAACATATGCTTGGAAGTTTATAAAGGCATCAGAACTCTATCCTTAGATGGAAGCAAAGTGATCCAAGTGTATTTAGACTTTTCATCAATGAAAAATACTTCTGATTGTCCCTAGACACACATGGGGATGTCCACACGTCAGAGTGAACTAGATCAAAGCAGTTCCCATATATAGTTTCAGATGCTGGGAAAACAGTCCTACAGTGCTTCCCTAATATGCAAGCCTCACACTCTAAATGATTGAATGATAAAGCAGGAAGAATCAGTTCTATTGCTCGAGTATGAGGATGACCCAACCTAGCATGCCAAGTAATGCTTTCAATCCTATCAGTAGCACTACTTAAACAAACAGAGTTAAAGGGTTTAGAGAGCTTAGTTGTGTGAAGGTGGTAGAGCTCATTTTTGACATCTCCTCTACCAATAACTTGTCCAGACTCCAGGTCTTGAAACTCCACCTCATTTGGCCTGAAGACAACTTGACAATTAAGGTCCACTGTTGCCCTCTTCACAGATATCAAATTGGATGTAAACCTAGGCAGGTAGAAAGCAGCTGAATCCTTCTCAACAGTTTCAAGTTTCCTATCCCCTCTATTGGAATCTGATCACCATTGGCTATCTTAACACTTCCTGTAGTGGCTTTAATGTCACTCATCAAGCTCCTATCACTGATCATGTGATGCGTTGCTCCAGAGTCAATGATGATAGGCTTAGTGATCTCTTCATTAGCATTGGACTGTCTGCTGCGCTTCTTGGCAGTGACCAAGGCTTGGATTTCCTTTATGTATCCTTCCCATTCCTTCCTGGTAACGAAACCATCAGCTCCTGTTGTCTCCTGATGTCTCATATCCACTTTCTTCTCCACTGAGCTACCCATGTAGGCAGAGTAAGAGCACTCTCCTCTAATCATCTGTTGCACAGCTTTCTTGGCCATTTTGACCTCCATATCTCCTTTTAACTGACCAGCCTTTCTACTCTTCCTTTGAGTATTTTTCCTTCTGATCCAAGTCATGGAAAGTCTCCTCAGCCTTCCCTTCTTGCATCTTGCACCATTCCAAATCAAAGTTTGTTTCTTGTTTCTTCTTACACATCTCATGTGTATGCTGAACAATCTTCTGGAGTTCTTCCTTTCTTTTTCTCAGATTAGATCTACTCCCATAAGCTGTTACAATCTCACCCCTTGTACTGATTTCTTGAACAGCTCTTTCTTCATACTTCAGACTCCACGCCTGACCTTCTTCTGTAGCCATTTCTCTTAAAGGTTTCTCCTTTACATGACTTCTCCACAGCATACAGCTTCCCAAAGCTGCCTTTGCCCATCTGGACCAGATTCCACCATTTTCATCTTCAGTCTTCACTGAAAAACTAGATCTTTGCTTTCTTTCACTGTTGAGACTGGTTGTCTTCATCAGAAAGACTGACCAAACCCAGAACGCCAAAAGCACTCAAGAACACCAAGAACTCTCAAGAACACCAAGAACACTCAAGAAGAACCCAGATTTTTCGAAAAAGAAAAAAAAACAGATCTGGAAAAGCTTGAGTCTTTATGAAGCTGAAGAACACTCGAGTTTCAAATCCAGGAAAGGTTGAGACTTTTGAGATGAATCAACCAGAAAATACTTTAGATCTAGTGAAAGAAAGCTTCAAACTTCAAACTTTCCTTGAATCTCTAGAAAGTTTCAACCTTTACTGTTAAATGAAGAACACACACCCAGATTATCAGTAACCAGGCTCTGATACCATGAAATCTTTAGAGAAAAAACAGAGAATAGGGAGAATAAAGAGAATAGAGAGAATAGAGAGAATACTCAGCTTCTTATTATCATTTTCGTGGCTTTACAAGAGTTTTAAAGACAGATAGAAGAGAGAGAGAGAGAGAGAAACATAAGTGCATGACAGCTGTTTTCCAGCAGATCTAGTTTTGAATTTCAAACTGCCTGAGTCTTCTTCAAGTCTTCTTCCTCTCTTCTCTTGATCTCTTCTTGGTATTAATGTCTTCATGTACTCACTTATTTCAACAATCCTAACGAGTCTAAACCATATCAGAAATATAACAAGTCTATCCGAGGGAAGAACCAAACCAAGCAATGCTCTTGACAAGGGCAAGGGCAAGTCTGAGGCTTCTAGTTCCAGAGCTCGTGATGTCAAGTGTTTCAAGTGCAAGGACGAGGTCATTATGCCAATGAATGTACCAATAAGAGAGTCATGATCTTACTGCAAGATGGTGAATATGCCTTAGAAAATGACAACACCGAGTCTAACCAAGAAGAGACTGAAGAAGAGCATGAAGAAGGACCAGTCCAGGGGAAGCTTTTAGTAGCTAGAAGGCTTCTAAGATTGCAAACCAAGACTGAGGAGCTAGAGCAACGTGAGAACCTATTCTATACCCGGTGCTTGGTGCAAGGAAAGGTTTGCAGCCTCATAGTTGATGGAGGAAGTTGTGCGAATGCTGCTAGTGAGAAATGGTCAAGAAGTTGGGTTTGAAGGTTCATAAGCACCCAAAACCTTACCGGCTACAATGGTTGAATGAAGAGGGCACCATGAAGGTTTCAAATCAAGTTCTTATGTGATGTGTTGCCTATGGAAGATGGTCACATACTTCTTGGAGACCTTGGCAATCTGATCGCTGAGTTATCCATGATGGTTTCACCAACAAGCACTCCTTTGAGTTCAAGGGTCGCAAGACTGTCCTGGTTCCATTGACACCTAAGGAAGTTCAACATGATCAGATTCAACTCCAAAAGAAGAAGGAGATTGATCTCAAACCGGCTGGAACTAAACAGCCAAACTTCTATGCAAACATCGTTGATATCAAAATAACTCTCTACTCTAAACAATATGATGTGGGCACAGAATGGGCCTTGGTTGGATGGTTGATGGAAGACAAGCAAATGGTCGTATAACCAACTTACCGATCTTAATGGATGAACTATGGAAGGAATTGGAAGATGGATTCACCTTGCTTGGTCGTATAACCAACTCAAGAGAACAGTGGATGGAGATGGATGATGATGGAGTGAAGGACGCCACCAAACTTCAATGGACTGAAGCTTGATAAGTCAGTTGCTTGGCTGCTGCTTCTCACACACAATCAAGACTTGATTAGGGTTTCTTTGCAAAGGCAAAAGAAAACAAATACTTTACTTCATAAATCGTGGGTTACTGGTTACAATGGACGTCTAGGAGATTATATAATTCTCATAGACTAGGTTCCTAACGTTCTAAAACAAAAAGAAAGGAAACAAATCTAAAACAAAGCAAGAAATCAAAATATGGCCCTTGGAGCCTTTAATGGGATTCTTTGGCTCCAAGTGAGGGAATTGTATCTTCTTGAATCTGGATGGTTTAAGGGGATAAGAGAGCTTTCTTGGGACCTTCTGGATGGCTTGGAATGTCTTTATGTCGTGCACAAGCTCAAGGAAAAAGAGCTGTTGGAGTTTTAATTGCCAAGACTCCAAATAAGGCAAGTAGAGGTTAATGAGGATCCTCCTGATCCTATCATCTCTGGTGCATGGTAATATTATGGAATGGACTCCTGATTGGTTGGAATAGTCTTCTGGAAGTCTTGGTTTGATCAGAAAGTCTTCTGGTCGGAATTGAGTGGCTGGTAGATGATCAAACCGAAAGATTGTCCAATCTTTCCATAAACTGCTCGGTTTGGCCGGTATTGGGAAAATGAGCATAACTCCTAATTTCCATGACCAAATATCGTGATATTGGGTTTGCTGGAAATCTGAGAAATCCATCTTGAATCCTATGATGGGTTTTTGGGTCAGGTCGCTTCTTCATTGGGCTTGGATCCTCTTCCAAAGTCAAGTACTCGCGGATGAATGGGCTGGGAAACCTCCGTTTTGTAAAATCCATAACTCCTGTTCCAGTGAATATTTCGGTCCGATTCAAAACGGGCTGGACATCTTCTTGAGTGTAGAATCCATTAAAATTGGTCTCGTGATTAAAATCGTCATGGTTTGCAAGGTATGGCGTTTTGAGTCCACCTATGTCATGGTTGGCTTCTTTAGCTTGCTTTGGTTTCATGTTCTCTAGTGACTTTCTCTTGATTTCTTCCTCCAGGTTTGATTCTGATTTGATGTCCTCATCATACCCTCTCCCTTTAAGGAGTTTTGACCTCGAAACTATACAATCTGCACCAAGATAGAGCAAGTTAGGTTTCATTCTTCTTTGAGAGTCTAGAACTTACCTCGGTATTGTGTTGGTTTGGGGATAGGTTGGGCATCAGGTGGCTCTCCTTTGAGTAGATAGGATAGGATAACTCCTCTTACTTTTTTCAGGGTGGGCGTGCTCTCTTTGATCTGAAATGTAGTTTTGGCATTCTGTTCTTTGATGGCAGTGGTGCTGATCTCCATTTGTAACGATGCCTTCTTGTTATGGACTTGATGTAGTAACAAGTTCTTCTCAGATGGATGCTTCTTATGATAATTATCATTGGTTCCTGAAACAAACAAAGCATTCTGGACAAGAAACAAGCGCATTATATCTGGAAATGGACTTGTATAAACATAATGTGTAAGGGCCAGCCTTACATTGATAGCATCAAAAAGTTGTAGGATGATTTTCTCCCACCTTTGAACTCGGTTTGCTTGTTCTTCTCCGCCCTTATTCCTGGATCAAACCTTTGGGCAAAGACAAGCACATGATATCTGTGTAATCAGGTGACAAATACATATTTTCAATAGAGAAACATACCTTGCTAATTAGTGATCCGAATTGCAATGAGGTAGAATCTCTTTTTTGTCTTGTTTCTGGTCAGAAACTGTGGTCATCACCCTTGACATTTCCTATTTTTGAGCAATGTACTCTTCTTTGTTTTCTAAACCTGTTTCACATCCTCTTGGACAAGACAAGTGCATTAATCTTGTCATGGAGTTAATAAGATCATTCTGGTCTAATGTGAATTTTACCTCAGGCTTTGCAACTTGAACAATCCCTTGTTCAGTTTTTGGTTTCCACTTGTTGTGTGGCTCATGAGTGAACGTGTGTTCTAGTTCTTCCCTTGGGACTTCAGTAAGCCTAGAGCTTTCATTTGTTTTCTCTGGATCATGAACAAACACATCAGTACCAGTATCTAAAGGTGGTGTTAGACACTTATCTTGGTAGGTCATTTTAATCACTGGTTTTGCTTCTTGAAGCATCATGGGCTGCTTTGTGTCTTGAACTCTCATCTGCTCCTTCACATCGATTGCGCCTGTTGTCTCTTCTTCCATGGAATCCTTAATTCCTGTTACAAAACCTTTTGACAAAGACAAGTGCATCATACCAGTGATAGATGAATTATAAACCAATTGATCAATTGTAGGACTTACCTTAGCCTTTTCTTGAACACTTGCTTGTTATGGTTTCTTATCTATTTTCCACAAGGTGCTTTGGTTGAGAACTTTCTTCTTCTCCATGGTCATTATCACGCCATCCTTTTGGATTGGACAATAGGTAGATTTTTGTCTCTGTTTTGGCTGAGAATTTACTTGTGTAAGCATGTCTCTTTGACCTTCTGGTGGTACTACTCTTTTTGCCTCTTGGGAACCAAGAGTTGGATACCTTATGGGGTATTGTTCCCTGATTTGAGAATTGGTAAACTCTGGTGCAAATTCGTCTCTCATGCTTCCCTTAAGATCTCTCCAAGTGGTGATAGCTGGTTCCTTGTAAACCCATCTTTCATCTTGTTCTTGTATCCACCATTTGAAAGCAACATCTCTGAGTTGGTCAATAGCATAAGCTAACCTATTTTCTTCTGGATGTTGTTGTAGTAGAACCACTCATCTACTTTCTCTCCCACTCCAGGTAGTTTCTTCTTCCTGAAAATGTATAAAGTTTAGTTTTATTTAGCAGATCCATAATCAGAATAAGAATGAACTATATGGCTTTGAGTTTTAGAAGTTTGGTGTGGGATGATTAGTGAAGGGTCTGGTGGCTTTGGTTCCACATATCCAGCTCTTGGTGTATTTCCAAGTCCATGTCTTCCTTCTGGTCGTGCAAGACCAGACTGTTCCAGCTTGGTCAACTGATCACCCATGGTCTGTATGGCTTTCATAAGCTGGTTCATGATGATCTGATGCTGTGCTTCT
>CAJHQP010011198.1:0-15958 GCA_905132765.1 Moricandia arvensis
ACCGAGAAGATCAAAATTCTGAGTTCAGAAGATATATATGTGGAATTTTTAATAGAAGGAGAAAAGGGAGGAATTTTTGGGGGTTTTTTTTTTTTTTTTTTTTTTTTTTAAAAAATTCCCCGTAAAAAAAAAAATTTAAAAACCCCATTTTCGGACAAAAAAGATTAGTTTTTTTTTTTTTTTAGAATTAACATATTGATTAGATTTGACCTAGCCAAACGCGAGATTTGTGAATAAGATTACAAATTAGAAACTGGGAATAACACGTAGATACCTGAAAAAACACTGCCACATACACCAAGACGATGTAATTGTAATCAGTTAATAAGGTTAGGAGACGGAATAGAAGAGAGGAGCAACTAAGACCAGTCTAAGCCAAGTCGAATGAAACATTGGCCTTAGACACTTAAATCGGCCGCTGGGCAATTAACCCTTGCCACGGGCTGAAATCATGATATACTGCAGTGCGGATAATTATCCTCATGCATTAGACATTTCAACTCTTTAGATCTTGGTAGGTATTGTTAGTCCTTTGGTTTTGTCATTGGTTTGAGACGTAACGAAGGGGAAAAGTTTGTATTCTATATTTATTTTTGGAGATTAGGGGATGAGACATTGGAGAATCTTGACATGTGACTCCTATTTAAGTGGACAATTACTGAATGGAGCAACCAGGAAAGAAAATAAAGTAAGATTTCAATATAGACATACATTCTTTTAAAAAATCTTACAAAAAAAAAAGAATTGAGAAACAGAACGTGAACTGTTGCCTGCAGTGAGCTTTTGAAGTAATGTTGTCTTTTCTTCTTTTAAAAGCAAAAGTATTTCGTATGTGGTAAGTGATCATAATATTTATATATTTTTTATTTATACTGAATTTTGAAAGATTTTTTCAAGCGGCTCTAAATTTTTTGAAAGTTTTCAATATTTCAACTAGTTACTGTACTGGTTAGATCATGTCCAAATTTTGGTATGGCTCGCTACAGTAGGTCCATCTTTGGAAGTTTCTTCTTGTATGTTAAAGAAGACATTTAAAGATTCTGGAAAGATAAGTGGTTTTTTGCCGGATACATTTGTTGCTTAGTTAACAGCTTGATTGACCGAAATGATAGCTTAGGAGTGTGTAAGGTACGTAAGATATTAAGTATATAATAGAGATCAAAATTACTCTAATATATTTTTAAAAAAAAAATAAGATCCATAAAAAATATAAACAAAATAGAGTTTTTTTATTTTCTTTTAATCTTGAAAAGAAAATGAGCGATTTTTATTTTAAGAGGAACATATAGAATTGATTGAAAATAGTTTTGAATTTAATGCTATTTTAAAGAGGATGCAAATCGAGTGATTGTCTACGTGTGTCTGTTAGTGGTGTGAATATGAACTTCTTCCCTCAGATGAAGAGTTTGTTTTTATTTATTTTTGTCAGTGATTCCTTTTCGTATGGTAAATTGGATTTATGGCTTAGTTTGTTATGGCCCATTATTAAAAAAAAAGTTCCTAAACATTATTTGTAAACATTTTTTTCATAATTTGTTTATTGAACATTACTATTAATCATTCTCGAAAGAAAATGATAAACTTTAAAAATATATATCATGAAGTTAATTATGAATGAAAAATTGGTAAACTTATAATTACAGTTTGATAGTTTGTTGTATGGTAAATTTGATTTGTGTACATGTGTTACATATGAATAATGATGTCTAACATTTAAAAATTAAAGAAAAAAGCATAAGACCGCGATGATAATAGATACTTTGATATGTTTGGTTAAAGATAATCATTAAATAATACTAGATCATGATGGAAAATTTTAATAATTCTAAAATATAAAATATAATATTATAGATAATGATAATAGAAAAAATTGATTTGATATTATATATATTTGTTTTTACGATAGGTTTAGATTGTAGTTATCGGGGTAAATAGAGAGTTTTTTAGGGGTCCACAAAAATCACAAAAACTGTTTCTAAATCCTTTATTAAGAGTCGCTTTTTTTATGTTTTTGCATTGTCGTGGGCCTGCACTAACACGTGGTGGCAACGATTGATTCGTTTTTATTTTTTTAAATCATCAAAAAAAATTAAAAAAATAATAAGAATCAAATGAGTTTTTTTAAGATTAATCATGCTCTAAAGGGTTTCTCATGTTGCGATTCAAAGTTTTTGCTTTGAGCCTTGGTCTTTTCGAGAGCTTACTCCGGTGAAATTCTACATGTGTGATGATGTTGTGTCTGCCTTGTTTCGATGTAATCTATCTTCTTGTTAGTGACTGCTAAAGGCTGTGGTTTGTTCTGATAGCTGTGTGGAATATATTTAGTCTAAAACATTCATTTTTCCGGATTTAATGTTATGTGCTTTACCTCTAGTTGCACTCGTTTTTAGTATGGTAGTGCTCGGTTATGTGAGTTTTAGTTACTTATGCTTTGAATTATTTTTGGAATACTTAATGTTTCGGCTGTTATCTCAAAGGAAAACTATCTCAGACATATAAACACTATTAAAAATTCATTTTTGTTTAGACATATTATAAACTATAAATTAGAAGAGAGATAAAGACCAAAATAGACTAAAACGAAGTTTTTGTCCAAACATAGCATCCAAAGAGAAAATGACCAAATAGACTATTAAGGAAGTAAATATATATTTATATATTTGGGTTAATCTAATATAAATTTAGGGTTAGAGTTATGGAGTGTTCTTGGAGTTGAGATTTAAAAATTAATAAAATATTAAAATTTCAAAAGAAAAAGGTCTATTTTGGTCATATTTTTTACTTTTAGGTGTTTTTGTGACAAAAACTTCATAAAATGGCTATTTGAGAGATTTGCCATTAAGAATCTTATAACTTACAAATAGAATTTAATACTATTTAATCACACTTTTATATAAATTAATAAGTTACTTAGAAAATAAAGCATTTTACGTATTCACCATCAAAATTTCTAAACATTGTACATTACAAATAGATAAAGTATTATTTTAATAAAACTCAGTGATAAAGGATAATTATGATGAGAGAATAGAAGATAAAATAGAGGATTAAATTTGAATGAAACAAAGCATAAGCCTCTGCGATCTCTCATCATTCTTCATTATTTGCAGCTCTATTACTCTCTGAGCCTACACTCTACCACGTGTCATCTTCATCTCTCCACTCCTCAACATTCTCATTCTATAATTGCTGTGCATGTCGGTATATTTATCATTTCTTTATTCCATGTTTTCACACAAATTTATTTACAACATCTGCGCTCTTTGGAAACGAGTGTGATATCTCAAAATTTATATCTGTGTGTTTTATGTTCACTCGGTAAGAGAGAACGATGTTTTCACACTGTGCTATATATAACGACACAAGTTACAAACACAAAGGAAATAAAAGGAATAACTTTCGAGTAAGCATTAAATAATGTTTTATCTTATAGCACATAGAAAAACTCTAAAATACAATCTTACTAAATATAAAGATTAGTTATACACTTATATATAAGGGTATTTTCATATAATTCACAATTGGAATCACCTCTAAATATAATTATGTGTGTGAATTGCTTTTTCTTTATCACTCACAACAAATTCGAGTTATAAAATAGCATTATTTATTTTATTTTTTGAAATGAGGTTGTAAGCTCTATCATCTTCATCTTCAATCAAATATTTACAATATTTTCATTACAGCTCAATCTAATATACCAAGCTACCAGTGAACAAGCAATTTGAACTCTTAATCTACACCAAAATTGATCGATCTCACTATATATATGCATACAACCATATCTCTTTCACACTCCTCAAACTTCTTATAAAAGAAAACAAACGATTTTGATTCTTAACTTTGTAAAGTTCATGAAACATTGAAACTCATGATTCTTTGTGCATTAACGCGTTGGTAGTTTTTAGTGGAGTTCTGTGTGTTTAGCAAGAACTAGTCAAATATCTCATGGTTCAGGTATAAAATCAAGTTATTTTTCAGATATGTTCACGAAGCTAAGACTTTTCTGAGAATCTTCTGCCATCAAAAAGAAGTCTTCTCGTCGAGCATATGTTAGTGCATTGACGCTTTTGTATGTTTTTAAGAAGACTTATCGAAATTTTTTCTAATTTTCTTTGTTAACAAAGAAAGAGAGAGAGAACAAACATGCTTAGTTTAAAATTGATCGAAGTTTGTCAAAGATTTGAATTTTTATAGAAGACTTCTCAGGGAGTCTTCAAGAGAGCTTTCTAGCGAAGTCTTTATCTCGTAGAATGAAGTATTTTCATTGTCACCCAAGTCTACGTAAGTTACTTTGCAATGACAATTAAATAATAAAAAAAATTAATATTAATGAGAAGAGCAGAATAAGTCTTCTAAAATTGTATTCACAGGTTTCTCGTCAAACATTGGTTATGAGAGTTGATAGTCTTCTTCTGAAAAGATCAGATATAGATCTATTACACAAATATCAGACGAGCTTCTACGATAGTGAGAGCTTCATGTAAACGTAAATTGATTAAAATTTTGTCTTCTCAGTTGTTAGTAAATTCATAGAAGACTTCTAAAGAAGTCTTGTCTCTTAGTTTTAGTAATTTAGATTAAATTTTTATGTGTTGTTGTGTTTTCATATGAGTGGTTAGATGTTCAATATATCAGTACTTTTGGGCAACCTAGATATTCGTAATATAACATATTTACGTAATCTTTTCATTACATCTCTTCAATTTTACAAAAGAATCACACTAAAATAGTACAGCGATGCAAATCATAAATAGATCATAACAAACTATTACAGCATAGAGCTAGATATCATTCCTCGATATGGGTAAGCTTGACTCCAGCTTGATATCATTCAATTTGTACCACTTTGGGCAGAAGACTTCTGGGAAGTTTTCTAGCATAAAATGCATTAACAAGCTTTTGACAGTCTTTAAGAGTCTTCGATAGTCTTTTAAGAAGTCTTTCGAGAACCTTCTGAGAATCTTCTCAAAATCTGATGAGAGTCTAAAACTGCTCATCATTCAAACATTCAATGACTATAAACAGTAGAAAAACTTCAATAATTTTTCTATAATTAAATAGATAACAGAAACAGTCACATTAGGTCTTGAAGTTATTATTAGAATCTAATCATAGAAAATACCACAAAATTAATATCGCAAGAATTTGTACGCACTTTGGCAGAGACTTCGGAAGACTTCTTGAGAATTCTTCTAGCATAATGCATTAGAATAGTCTCCGAGAACTCTGCTCAGAGTCTTCTGAGAAAGTTTTCTAAATCAAAATCTCACTCAGATCTGAAAAATCTGCATATTAAACACACTTCAAATTGTTTTCAACAATAATTTTTTATGCTTAAATAATAAACAACCACGTCACATAGGTGAATCTATAATTTTTTTAGAATCTAACCTATCAAAACACACAAAATACATATCTAAAATTTCTAGGTCAACATTTTGATAGGAGTGCAGGATGAAATCATGTAATCGAAAAACTGGAAAACAAGATAATTAGTGAGAAAGACATAAGAATGAAAAATAGATTTAAAGTTTAGTGTTTTAAAGTTCAAAGAGATGAGAAAGATGTTAGAGAGTTTTTATAGTGAGAAACGTATTTTTTGTTGCAGCTATTTTAAAGGAAAATAAAGAATGTGTAATTTTTCTTTATATAATGGAGACAAATTCTAACTAAGTTAAATATTTTTGGTTCAAAAATTTTCAAAGTCTGACTCGGATCGGAAAAAATCTGCATATTGAAAACATTCAAATGATTTCAAAACAGAGAACACTTCAAAATAATTTTTATGCTTAAATATAAATAAAATAGCTAGTTAGGTTGACTATAATTTTTTTAGAATCTACATATAAAACATACAAAATTACATATCCAAAATTTATATGTTACATTTAAAAGAGTGAAAGATGAGAACATGTAATGAAAAACCTGCAAAGAAAGATAATTGGTGAGAAAGACTATAAGAAAAAAATGAGAAATATATTTAAAAGTCTCGTGTTTTAAAGTTCAAAGAGATTAGAAAGAGTTTGAAAAGTTTTAGATGTAAAATATTTATTTTTATTGGCAGCATTGATAGGAAATAGAGAATGTGTAATTTTGTTTATTTAACCAAAAAATTTCTAATTAGATAATATTTGTGGTTCAAAAAATTTCAGAGAAGTCTTTTAAACTCCAAATTTATATTCGTCTAGTAAGTCTTCTAACATAATACACTAAAAAATTTGTGGAAGATTGTTAGAAAGTCTGCCTAGAAATCTTGAAACCCCAAAATCAATAACTAACTATATAGCAAAAAAAGTTATGAAACTTAAAATCAACTTATAAGCTGTTTAATATATCACACTAAACATATATGTATGTCTAATTTAATTTGTTTTAAAAAATTAAGATTACAAAATCTAACCTAAATATACAATTATAACATATACATATGTTATATTCCTAAATCAAAAGCTATGATAACTCAATCTACATTCACTTAGTTCTGTTAAAATAAGTTCAATTTTTCTTATCTAAATTACATTATTTAAAATATCTATAATTATATGGATGGACTTGATAGTTACTATGTTGAAACATTAACCAAGTCGTAGTGGATGTAAATATAATAAACGTGGACATAGTGGATAATAGCTTTACTTTGTTAGTGTAGTAGGCTAATCAAATCATCTAAAAGATAATATATAACCAATTTATATGAGCATCAAACATTATTTTAGACTTAAGCTTATAATAAACCAAGCTATAAAAACATCGACAAACAACACGACATTTTGTGATTGTGTTATATATAAATGATTACATGATAAAACTACATGTCTATATATTTGTTACTTAATTAGGTTACTATTATTTGTAATAGTTAAACTTGCAATATCGCACAGTGACTTTTGTATAAATTAGTATGAAATAAAATGACATGAAATTTGGTAAACCTACAAAACACTCACTCATATGATTTATTTTAAATAAAAATAGAATGTTAATTTCCAAATAATCGTCAGAAATTAGCTATTTAATTTTTATATCAATACTGACTATTGTCAGATCATATCCAGCTATGTGAGTGATCATTGCATTCTCTTTTGTATGAGAGAGAGGGCTTTCCAGTATGAGATTAGCATGAGCTTCTAGAGCAAACTCGATAACATGTATCGTATGGTTAATTTTCTTCACAAAAAATGTAATCGAGGCGAGAATGTAGTTTGGACTTTGGACCTCTACTACATTGGTTCAGGGGGTCTCTCTGAGTAAATAAAGGCACTGCCACTTCTGTAAATATTCAGGGAAGGAATTAGCAAATTGTCACTGGTGACATCATCAAGACAGCAACAACCACTAACATCTTGTTTTTTTCTGCCATTTCGTCTTTTCTTTCTTTTGTTGTGTTTTCGCCCAATTTCTCATTCGCCTTTTTTTTTAATATCAAAATATTTCCAATTTTTATTTATTTTACTCGAAACTAGCAACCTACCACAAAAAAACATTTACTGTCTATGATTTTGTGAATATAGTTCTTAAAATTTCAAGCTAATTAGCTATTTTTGCAATAAATTGATTTTCCTTGGATTTACAAAGGGTGCTTTAGGGTTTTTTTAGTAAAAAAGTCTTATCTATAATAAAATTTTAGAAGTGTTATTTTTCAGAATACCAATATAAAAGTGACTATCTTTAAAATCAACAGGGATATGACCACATTCTTTTTTCTTAGGGTATATTGAATTGTTGGTTTTGACCAAGATTGTATGTAACTTGTTTTTCAGTAAACATTGACGAAGAAAATTACTAATATCTTTTATATGTTTATGTTTATTTTGCCTCTGAAAAAGTGTATATCTATTGTCTCGATAGGGATGTGTCCACATTCATTTTTGTTTTGGTATCGCAATTGGTGGTCTTGACCAATTGTATATAGCTCGAATTTAAGTAAGTACCATTGATAAGCTTTTTTTACAAAAAAAAGAAGAAGTAAGTACCATTGATGAAGAAATTTGTTTTTTTTAATATACTTGTTGGTCTTCACTCTTGACCATTATTTTTTTTAATGTGTTGTGTCTATTGTTTTTCTGTTTTTTACAGTGTCTTTTAAAGTCTCACTTGAAGTAAAATTTAGAAAATAAAATTTAGACAAAAAGATAATATAATCAAATAATATGAAATTGTTAAATGATCTTTATTTGGAGTGTACCTTTGCATAACATGATACGGGTTCAAGGTATGCCAGTTATATTCGACGCGTCAATACAATGATGTTTTCGTATAATCTAAAAGATGTGGATTATGATTTGCCAAACTTTAGTGAGTCTTTTTTTTACACCAAATATCTGCATTAATGACTAACCGAGTTTACATAGTCTTGATGTAATAGAAATGTTATGGACCTAGGAACATAATAATGGTATTCAAAAACTCCTCGTCCTGGTATTTCCATTTTTGACAATTTGTCAGCAACTTTGTTTCTGGATCATTTTATCCACTTGAATTCGACGTCTCTGAATTTTTTGCTCCACCATCTTGCTTCTCTAACCCAATTGAAAACACCAAAATGAAGAGCCTGGGAATTAAGTATGTCGATCATTTTCTTATTATCACCTTCAAAGATCACCGTAGTGTAACCACGAGTCCAACATTGTTGCATATCCAAGATAAGTGCATTAAATTCAGGCTCCAATGCTGATGAAACGACGATTCCTTTTGCCCGCCCTGCTCCTTGATAAGCACCATGTTCCTCTCGTACCACCCATCCCATTGTGCATGCATTGATGAAGAAATAAACGAAGCATCAAAGTTACATTTTTTCCAACCTTGTCTTGGTCTTCCCCAGATACAAATCTGAGAATATCTTTGGATACCATTCCCAGTTGTTTCCCCAAGACTCCTTATTTTGACCATTCTTGTGAGTCTACCTTTGCTTGTTCCAATGCCTTCCACCACTGCAAATCCTTGTGTTGAAATATTAAACTATTTCTGCTCTTCCAATTCTCCATAAGACACTAATTGGTAGATCTTGAATATGTGGCCATCTCGTGGAAATGTTGCAGGATAAGCAGAAATCTATTCTTTTTCTTCCAACGTGGTTCGTATATTCATAATAGATGTACTCGAGATTCCTGATCCACGCCAGATACATTGAGAATATTGGCATTCAAAGAATAGATGAATCTCTGTTTCTGATGCAGAACAACATCTTTTGCATTGATCATACTGAGTGATATGTCTTCGTTTAAGATTACTAACAGTAGCAAGCAACCTAGATAGTAATCTCCACAAAAATGATTTAACTTAGGCAGTATATTGCACTTCCAAACCTTCTGCTTTAGAATTGGATCACCCCATGTTGGCAGTATCTGATCTTGAGATGGTAAGTGTGTACTTAACCAGTAACCAGACTTCACTGTATAGATTCCTTCCTCAGTATAATGCCATCCTAGTAGGTCTAGCTCCGCCTTAGAACTAATTTTTATAGAAAGAATCCTTCCAAGATCTTCTTCTGCAAGAACATTTCTTAGTTTTTCGATATCCCAACCAGTTTAATCGCTTCGAATATAGTTGCTCACCATTTCACATCTTGTGATTCCATCTCTTGTTCTTGGTGGTATTGGCGGATGATCTACAATCCATGGATCACCCCACATACTAACTCTTGTTCCATTGCCTATAGTGTAGCGCATACCCTGTTTTAAAAGATCTCTACCATATAGTAATGATTTCGATGCATAAGAAGATTTCTTTTTTGGTTGAGCTGTGAGTATACTATCATCTGGAAAATACAAAGCCTTCAAAACCCTATCCATTAAACTCTCTGGGTGTTGTAGTATTCTCCAAACTTGTTTACTCAATAGTGCCTGATTAAAGCTCTCAAGACCTCGGAATCCTAAGCCTCCTTTTATTGGAACACATAATCGCTTCCAACTATACCAGTGCATCCCCTTAGTAGTACCTGATCCCCACCAGAAATATGCCAACAATGTGTTTATCTC
Source organism: Moricandia arvensis (assembly GCA_905132765.1). Taxonomy (NCBI): domain Eukaryota; kingdom Viridiplantae; phylum Streptophyta; class Magnoliopsida; order Brassicales; family Brassicaceae; genus Moricandia; species Moricandia arvensis. The sequence goes on from CAJHQP010011198.1 coordinate 9,981, forward strand.
CTCACAGATAAGCTTAGGTAGTCTAAATATATTAATGGAAAATATTGGGATTGCTAGAGGCACTGATTTGAGCAAAATTTCTTTACCACCATGAGAAAGAAACTTCTTGCGCCATATTTGAGTTGCATCTTTTACCTTGTCAATGATATACGCAAAAATTTATCCTTTCTTCATATTGAGCTGCTCCGGAAATCCAAAATATTTCCCATTTCCACCCTCATTGTGAATCCCAAGTAAGTCCCTCATTCATGTCTTAACAACTGCTGATAATTTACTTCCAAAAGTAATCGAAGACTTACGCAAATTCACTGCTTGACCCGACATATTTCATAGACATGTGAAATATGCTTCAGTTTCTGCCCAGCCTTCGGGTTAGCTAAAGAGAAAAGAGTGAATCATCTGCAAATAACAAATGATTTACTGCAGGGGCTTGAAGAGCCACTTTCACTCGTAATAATGTTCTTTCCCTCATGGCTTTGATTATCAAATGATATAGAACTTGGGAACAAAGAATAAACAAATAGGGTGACAAAGGATCACCTTGTCTTAAACCACGCTTAGGTAATATTCTACCTTCTCGAACACCATTAATCAGTACTGAGAACCTCACAGTAGAGACGCATAACATGATCCATCAAATCCACTTTGTATGGAAACCCTTTCTCTTCATAGTTTCCTCCAAAAAAACTCCACTCCAAATGGTCATAAGCCTTTGTAATATCAGTTTTAACAGCCATATAGGATGAAGCTTATTGTTGCCTTACCTTTAGACTGTGGAAAACTTCATGGCCCACGATTATGTTATCTGATATCATCCTTCCTGGTATGAAAGCTTCTTGATTTTCAGTAATAATACTACTTAGATGCTTCTTCAGGCGATTGATCAAAATCTTTGAAATGACCTTATCGGTAACATTACACAGCGCTATTGGTCTGAACTTTGTCATACCTGTGAGAGGATAAACTTTTGGTATTAAACAGATATTAGTTTGATTTATCTGCTCATCAAACTCATCATCTGTAAAAAAAAATCGATTCATTTCCATCATGAGTTCTGTTTTCACATCCTCCCAGTGTTGATGATAGAAAATAGCAGTGAACCCGTCAGGTCATGGAGCCTTATGTGGTCCTATCTCAAAAATAGCTGTCTGCACTTCCTCTTCACTGATACTTCGAGTGAGATCCTCATTCATCTCTGGACTAACTTTATGATGAAAGCCTTGAAAGACATGATCAAAGTGTGCACTTACATTATTTTGAGAGGAGAATAGGTTATTGAAGTACCTCTCTGCCACGATTGCTATATTATTCAGGCCTCTATGTATCACCCCTGCTCATCTTGTATGGATGTAATGGTGTTTTTATCCTTCTCGCTCTTGAAACCGCATGGAAATATTTTGTGTTTATATCCCCTGCTCGTAACCACATAACCCTGCTTTTTTGCTTCCAAAATATCTCTTCATCCATATAAGCTTGGTCTAAATCCTCTCTTATCGTGTTGATGTTTTCTGTAGTAGAGGTTGTGGAACATATTGCATTATCCAGACGTTGTCGAAGTACTTTTATCTTCTCTTCTGTATTATTCTTGTTACTTATTTTCCAGGTTGCAATATATTGTCTACATCTACTCAGTCTTTGTGTCAAAGATATATTGAGAAAACTTGACTGCCAGTGCCGTTCCATCCGCGTCTCACTGACTCTCGAAAACCTTCTTTATTAGCCATACGACTGTCATAACAAAACATTCTTCGTGGCTGTTCTCTCTCTGCAGAAATATAGGTAACCAAAGGCCTATGATCAGATTCACCATTTTCAAGGAAAACTGTCTCAGATGTAGAGTACTCTGAAAACCACTTAGAGTTGGTCATAACTCTATCTAATAAACATTTTACTAAACCATTCCTTCTCCTTCCCACCCAGGAGAATCTATCTCCCACTGTAGGTAGATCCGTAAGGTCACAGTGCCTCACCATCGTTCTAAACATGCTAAAAGAAGCTACAGGTGTCACTCTACCCCCATCCTTTTCGTGGTTCCCCAATATCTCATTATAATCCCCCAACACCATCCACAAATCATGCTTTCTGTTAATAGCCCAACATTCCAATCTTTCCCATGTGTGGTGTCTCAAACTTGGATTAGGGTGTCCATAGACAAAGGTGTAATAAAACCAACTTCCATTGCATTGAACTTTACTTTCGATTAAATTAGAACAACAATGCCAGTCGCTCAAAACATTAAATCCAATCAGTCTTGATGATTGGGCCTTACTCTTACAAAATATAGGACCAAGTCGTTAAGCCTATATCAAGCTCGTCGAGTGATTTGGTGGGAAACATACCTTTCAACTAGAAGTTCCCATGCCAAAGACTGCCCTATTGCAGATCTGGACAGTGTTGCTCAACTCGTGAGGCACTTCAAACCATCAAGATTCTCACTTCATCTTTGTGTGACATGGTTGAACGTGATGCCTATGTAAAAATGGTGGTGGTGCTTGCTAAGGTATGAACTTATCATTATGAAAATGTTCTTTGGCCTTTATTTCATTGCAAATGCATGATCATGCTAGGGAAGCAAAATAACGAGTTCTTCGCGACATTGTAGCAGAATTTGAGGGACATACCATGTGCTGAAAACTCAACGACATGAAGAAGGTGGTTCGAGAGTCGAGCCTTAGTCTAAATATCGTGCAAGAGAAAGAACGAGCTAGCATTGCCAAGCTAACAACTACAGAGGGGCTCAGAGACCTGATAATTCTCTTGAAGCCCAACTTCTTGTGGCAAAAATTGAGAGGAAGGCTGCCATCAAAAAGGCCACCATGATAGCAAATCATAATGAAAATTTGACCGCTAAGAACAACTCATGATTGCGTCAAGCTTCTCGCAAGAACAGAAATGCCTTAACCGTGGACCACCTGGAAGTCCTTCATATGTGAAAAGAGAAGTGTGCGAAGAAGCTTGAAACCACTTGCAAATTCATATTCAAGAGGTGGCTGCAAACATCGATCTCATCAAAGAGATAAAAGGTGAATAATCTCTTAATAACTGAGAACCTTCCCCGCCTTCAAGCTAAATATGTTGAGTTCATGGTCAAGCTTAGTGCTGCAGCGGTTTTTGAATTTTCTATAGGGAAACTCAAGCTAACTTATATTTTTGAGGATTCCTCTCCAAAATATGTGTTACCCTTCGTGCCTACCTTTTTTGATTAGTTCAGGAGTAGCCTCAGATTGACTAGAGTACTGGCAACATAGCGACATGTCGAGGTTGTGAGTCATGTAAGCAATGTTGACGTTGAGAAGCATGATGGGATCCTTGATGCTGAAGCTCGTGGAGGATAATGATTTTTTTTTTGGTGTTGTTTACTTCTTTTTATTGTTGAAAACTATGATATAATTGAATATCGATGCGGTCTGCTGTTCATGTAGCTTTTGTTATGTAGTTTTTGAAATATTTTTTTTGTTGATTGCGAGTCTAGACAGAATTTGAATGTCAAATGTTTATCCAACGGTTTATTCGAACTCAATGTTTTTCCTCGATGCTTTGATCATTCTTATAGATATAGAGTCTGATGTTGATAATGAGTCAAATTAAGCTTTTACTAAATACTTGGTTGTATGTTGTGCAATTAGGTGATTTGTATTGTTTGTGGGCATGATTAGAGCCTTGGATTAGTTCGAGAGTGTGCGTACTAAGTAAGCATGATTTTGGGTAAGGGTTTTCCAATGAATTCGAATATTCCTTTGTTTTTGTATATTGATACAAATATTGATGAATTTGTTTATTGAGCATAATATTACAAGAGGAGCAATGCTTTATTTCCTCTTCTTTTTTGGCTTCCAGAAGTCAGGTTGGAATAAAAAGATTTCACAACTTCCAGCTTGTTATACAGGTAATCGTGATTTCGGTCATGAGCAACTTGTAGAGTTCGAGTTGGTCTCTTATGCAGTAGATTATCTATTCTAAGATTGTCCTCAAGAAAGGGGGAGCTTTCCATGTTCTTACATCTCTTCTGCAGTTACTTCTCCGTTGAAATGGATGGGTCAAGGAGGTGGAGGCAACAAGAGAGACAGTGATGCAGGAGGCTTGGTGTATTTATCAAAAGTTTGTCCAACCACGAGAGGGAATCAGCTGAGCTCATCTTCATGAGCTGGATGTTCTAATTTTGATTGATTTGTGAGGAATGTTTTCAATTCCTCTAATTTATAGGAAGTGTGTTGAGAGAGAATAAATATTTTGTCGGGTCGCTGGATGATATTCAGCCAATTTCAGAACAAAATAATATTTTTTTCTCATGCCATTGACTGATCTCGGTCTTGGTGTTGTTGTTTGACTCAGTATGAGAATGTAGTTTTTACTTCTCTTCAGGATTTAAAACAATGGATGGGATAGTGCATGGTCACGACTTTTTCCGGTTGATTCAAAGAAAATTTTACTGAGGGAAGGTGGATGAACTCGTTTTCGAGCTATCTATGTACCCTCTTCGAGGTATTAAGCTTAACATAGTTTGATACTTTTACGTTGTAGTGGGAGATGTTGAGGTTGCATGTTGTAGTTGTGCGATGGCAGTTATATTTTGGTATGTTTTTCGTATTTTTGTAATTGAAGGGTTTTTCTCTTCGCCAAGAGCTATCTATGGCTTATTGTATTGATTATGTGGTTAATGACTCGGTGTCTTCTAAACTAGTCACGCAACATGTTCTCGAGGTCTTTTGGTTTTTCACAAAATGTTTTAACTCTTTTCAGGAATGGGAACTTCATGCATTGACGGTAAGTAGATTAAACAACCTCATAAGTTTAATAACATTATGCTGTGATGGCGGGAAAAGTTTCAATTTTGACCTCAACAATTTGAATCGTGCCAAATACGACCCGAACAAATGAACGGTGCCAAATACGACCTTAACTCAATTTTAATTCAAAAAAACTACATGAACTTCTTAAACATACAAAAATCTACATTGACTCTAACAGAAGTTAGTCAACCATTAACAAGATGAAACGACGCCATTTTGATATACAAGGAAAATGCCAATTTCGATCCCAACAATTTTAGTCGTGCCAAATATGAACCCGAACAATTGTCAGTACGAAATACGATCTCAACTCAATTTTAATTGAAAAACTACCCAAACTTCTTAAAACGTGATAAACTACATTGACTCTAACATAAATTAATTAATTGTTAGCAAGATAAGTCACGTCGTTTTGATATATATAATATATGTATAATGACATCATCTTATCTAGCTAGTTAATGGTTAATAATATATGTTAGAGTCAATGTAGATTTATGCACGTTTAAGAAGTTTATGTAGTTTTTCAATTAAAATTGAGTTGAAGTCAATATTTCGGCACTGACAATTTTTTGGGTCGTATTTGACACGACTGAAATTGTTAGGATCGAAATTGACATTTTCCTTGTATATCAAAACGACGTCGTTTTAATTTGTTAACGGTTGCCTAACTTATGTTAGAGTCAATGTAGATTTATGTACGTTTTAAGAAGTTCATGTAGTTTTTTAAATTAAAATTGAGTTGAAGTCGTATTTGACACTGTCCATTTGTTCGGGTCGTATTTGACCACGACTAGAGTTATTTTGGTCAAATTGATATCTTTCCTGTGTGATGGCTAGTTTACTGTAGTATTAGAAGCCATAGGAGTTGGACTCATTTTTGTGCTTACAAGCTTTAGATCATGTCTTACCAAAACTGCAACTTGTTTCTTTATTTATAGATGATGCAGAAATATGAATTCTAAAATTCGCACTGTATATTTAAGAATGTATTTAATGTAAATTTATGAAAAATGAATTAGTATACAAACTCCAAAAAATAACTATGTAATCATGTATGAGTTAGACAGAAATAAATTATAGTGATGTAATCGGATTACAAGATCGAAAATGAAACAAGTTTGGTCGAGTTATTTTGTTGTCGAATTTGGTCCAACATAACCATCACTATAGCATATAAACACATAG